>JAQJVL010002510.1:0-95050 GCA_035578905.1 Stictocephala bisonia
GTTTGTTTTATGTAGAAAGTAGATAGAAGGAATAAACAAACATCAGGAATAGGAAGAAGATTTCGTGTAAGTTATAGGAAGTCAACGCCAGAAGTCTGGCATGTCTAAGCACGTTTTGGTGCACGACGAGTCACGGCAGGAAGCGAGTGCCCGTTTGTAATGACAGGGGTATGTCATAATTACAACAATTGATGGTGGCCTGTCGCCCTTGCAATGTTGTTCAGACACGAGCTGGCTTGTGGGGTTGGCTTCCGACAGTCATAGAGAAACAAGAGGGGCCGAATAAATAGTAACGAACACAATAAATAGTAGCCAACCATAGAGTAAATAACATTCAGTCACTATATGAGCTGTTTTGGGTTGGACTTTCGACCTAGGGGTAACAATAGTGAATAACATTCAGTCGCAGTACGAACTGTTTTGGGGTGGACTTCCGACTGTTCTAGGGGCAACAAGAGGGAATAACAGTCAGTCACAGTAGGAGCTGTTTTTGGGGTGGACTTCCGACTGTTCTAGGGGCAACAAGAGGGAATAACATTCAGTCACAGTACGAACTGTTTTTGGGGTGGACTTCCTACTGTTCTAGGGGCAACAAGAGGGAATAACATTCAGTCACAGTACGAACTGTTTTTGGGGTGGACTTCCGACTGTTCTAGGGGCAACAAGAGGGAATAACATTCAGTCACAGTACGAACTGTTTTTGGGGTGGACTTCCGACTGTTCTAGGGGCAACAAGAGGGAATAACATTCAGTCACAGTAGGAGCTGCTTTTGGGGTGGACTTCCGACTGTTCTAGGAGTAACAAGAGGGAATAACATTCAGTCACAGTAGGAGCTGCTTTTGGGGTGGACTTCCGACTGTTCTAGGAGTAACAAGAGGGAATAACATTCAGTCACAGTAGGAGCTGCTTTTGGGGTGGACTTCCGACTGTCCTAGGGGCAATAAGAGGGAATAACATTCAGTCATAGGATGAGCTGTTTTGGGCTGGGGTAGACTTCCGACTGTTCTAGGAGTAACAAGAGGGAATAACATTCAGTCACAGTAGGAGCTGTTTTTGGGGTGGACTTCCGACTGTCCTATGGGCAACAAGAGGGAATAACATTCAGTCATAGGAGGAGCTGTTTTGGGGCGGGGTAACTTCCGACTGGCCTAGGGCAAACACAGTAAAATGTATCGACAAAGTACTTACTGTACATGTTAAATTTAGACGATATTTTACGCTAATGTCATCTCAGTTTTGTCGAACTCAATGCATAAATGGTTTACAGCCCACAACGAGTGTAGAGTCTACGTCAATGCGCGTTATGTAAGCAATATTACATTATAATAACCACGTCACGATCGTCCTATACACTTCAACGGCCACATTCACACACTGTAAACTGCTTCTGCTCCTATTGTTTGCACATTTTGCGAACAATAGGATTTTCCATTGTTGATTTCCTTTTGTTTCTTACAATACATATTCTTGAATTGGCTTTCCTATGTGTAGACACAGAGTTAATTCTAAATTTAGAATAACAAAATTAAGATATTTTATTGATTTGTTTATCGTGCAACCTTTTATTTATTAACGTTTTATTATTGTGTGAGTGTATTTTTTATTTTTAAGTTTTTTTTATAACTATCATATTTATCATAAACTAGTCAAATGAACGACATGATTTACTTCCTATTGATGGAGGTAATATAGTACAGGCATGAGAGTCAGTCCTACGCCGAGGGCAGATAAGAAGGTGAATTTACAGTCAATTAATTCACATCCTCTAACCCAGTGTAGGCCTACATCTTGACAAACCCATCCACCTGTATTAATCTTATATTATGTATTCATTTTGGTTAAATACTCTTAAATATATATAAGTAAGATTTTTATTACTACATTAAATCAAACAAAGCGAAGCTATATTCAGTTTTTTAACGTTTTAGTTCGAAGAGTTACATTTTTCAGAGTTTGAACGCATATTTTCTTTGCATTCGTTTTATACTTCATTATACGTTATTTAGTGTGTATAGAGTGTCTCATCTTACTATTTGTATTATATTCTGAGCATCTTATATATATGCTCTGAAAAACGTAACTCTTCGAACTAAAACGTTAAAAAACTGAATATAGCTTCGCTGTGTTTGATTTAATGTAATAATAAAAATCTTCCTTATATATATCGGTGTCATCATAGTTTGGAGTTCTGTGAGGGATCATCTTTTGTTCATCATATCAAACATAATAAAACATACGATTGTATATTCTTGTATTAGCATATTTAATTTTAATCTGATTATTGACACAAAGTTGAAAAAAATTACTTACATTATGAAATGCTTCATTTTTAAGCACTCAAAACGATGGTGTACTGAACAGAAAACCGATAGCAACCTGTTCATATCTCTAGGAAGCCACGTTATTCGCGATAATAAGACATCCAGTTTTTGTCAACGATGATTTTGTTTCAGTTCTTTAACTTTGGCGACTCTGCATTTTTAGTGTTATTGGATAAGTTTTCTCGACCCTAGAATACCAACAAGGATCACGAACTCCTTTAGAAAAGTTTGGACAAGACAGATTGGCCACGCGAGGGAATTTTCTACAACACATTATAAGTTGGCAACACTTGCTGGATAGTTGGCACAGCCTGTGGCACTGTTGTTGAGTGAAGGAGTAGGGAGGGACATAGAGTATTGATAAAATGTGTCGATTATACTTCTCCATTTAACGTTACACTTTGTTCTTCTTTTTTGTGTTCTTCAAGTACATTCACATTTTACTTTTTTCCTTTCTTTATAGTGGGTAAAACAACCAGTTTATCATTTTGTTCCCTTTTTTGATAATTCTTAACAGATGAAATATTTTCATAATAAAATATAAAACTTTTTACGTTAAGAAGAAAGGCATTCTAGTGATGGAAATGGGGGCGATATCAATGGGATATCTTAATGAAAAAGAAAATAATGATCATGGGCATGAAAACGTGGAATTTTCCCACACATTATCATCCTGATTATTTTACCACTGAGGAATGTCATCGTAGCAGGGGTGAAATGTTTTAGCACCTTACAGTATGTACAATGTAAACCTTATTAGACATATTGTAAATAGTCCTGTGACGTAGTCCACACCTGAAGACTTGGGAGAAGATTATTCCTCACTCTCATACACGATACAATACTTGTAAATTTAACAGCAAGAAAATATTAGAAACTACGAATTTCAGTAAATTACAAAACTAAAGCCTGAAAATAAAATTGATATACATAACCACTATAACAATGATTAATTTCAATATTTTCCACATCTTGAAATGTTCCACAGGAATTATGCATTGTCCCTGATTTAACAACCACTCCCTGATTATTGATGCTTACCTGTCAATTAATCTTAGTAAACTAATTGAAAGGAAGTTTACTGGCAATAAAATTAGAAAAATATTTGTATTTTGGTGCTGAAATCAATGAAAATGAAACTACACAATATACCCTTTTATAAATGCTTTTGGGAAAAACACATTTCTTAAAGTAATATGTAAAGTCAGAAAAATTCTCAATAAAAATGTTCACGACAAAGTGAGTTCTGAGTATTATGTATCACTGTCTTAAAAACTACATTTTATGAGATATTAACATAGTTTATTGTAAAATATAAATTCACCTAGAGTAATTCGGTGTGGTAGGGACAGTTTATGATCGTTCGGTAAAGCCAGTTTCACATAGATGATTGCAACAGAATGCCCCCTAGGTCCGTTTACCACGGTGGATAGCCAAGATTTTCTACTTCAGTAGCATGCATGAATTAGCATAGTGGTACCTACTCATTACTCTATCTCTGGGTAAGTAATTTAATCAAATTACTCGATAGAAATTTGCTGCAGAATTTAATAACCTCATTCTAGTTTTTAACTTTATTTCTACATCTCGATCCCACACTTTGACTTCTTTCTTTGAATCAAACTGATAAGTCTAAGTACTCTGCCTGTACAATTATTTTAAATTCTTCCTCTCCGTTTTCCAAAAAGGTATTCTTGCAGGCTCCATAATTATGTTTATCAACCAGTAGTGTAAAACGCGGGTTCTGGGAGACCTTTTGACCTCTGTTATCAGTGTTATCACCACGTGTTGACCCCAGAGGTCAACTTTACTATTGTTTACAACTGATAATCAGCAAGGTCGTTGACCTTTCATTGATAATCACCACGTGGTGACCTTGAAGGTCAAGTTTACTACGAGCACGTGGACCCCCCGCGACGTTGTCGTAGGTCAGTGTTGTTTTGGTGTGACGTCATGCCGTTTTCGCGCTCTTTTTTCTGTCAGTAGTACACACATACTATTGTTTACTACAAGCACGTGGACCCCCCGCGATGACGTTGTCCTAGGTCAGTGTTGTTTTGGTGTGACGTAACGCCGTATTTATTAAAATTAATTGTATTTATTTGAATTGCTGGCAAAAAGTGTGGAATACCGGAGCCGGGATCGATCCTAGAACCTTCCGTTTGTGAAACGGAGTCGATACCACCGCAGCACAGTGACACACCCGAGAGGGTAACGTAAGTAGCGGCAGAAGAACGTGTGTGACGTCCGCCGCCGCCTCGAGCCAGATGCATTTATACTATATGAAATGTATATATTTTTTTTCTCCCAATAATTCGTATTTAATATAGTATTACTGTCGAAAAAAAAAAACAATTCAGTTTCTCTTTATACTATATAAAATGTACCAACTGTTTTTTTTTTTTCACAGTGTTACCAACTCGCACGATTAATTGTCAAAAAAAATATATGTCAGTGCTACCAACTCACACGATTTATTACATTATACTATAATAAATACATATACGATTATTAAATTATACTATATTAAATACAAATACGATTATTAAATTATACTATATTAAATACAAACGCGTTTTTCGGTGTTACAGTAATATTATTTTAATTCGTTATCCTTTTATATCCTTTTCAGTTGCGAATAAATACGTTAAAACGGTCGTCAAGTATTAGGAGAACAGAACTTGGCAAGATCTCTGAACTCAGCCATTGATATCATGAGCGCGCTATCATATCGCTTGACCTCAGGGTCAGGCGGCGCGCTCTTTATCAGCCCGCTGGTGCACGACTTTTCTTGGCAACAATTACGCTTCCTCTTCACTTCTGCTAGCCTAATACTGTATTTATTTTAAAACCTCTAAAATCGCTCACCTGAGCTAAACAAGGTATCATATGTTTAAATAAAATTAATTGAAGGATTGTTCTTAACCAGTCAACGTCTTTTTTTCCCCCTGATTTAATCCTATAAAGAGTATTTATATTATAGTACCTACATATAGTAGATGATATTCATATAATAATTAATATTTATATTTTTGAAAACTCTATGAAAAAGGTTATGCTTTAATTAAAGTGTATTTTTTTTTCTCGTTACACGGTATACAGTATTAATGTGAATTATAATAGTAATATTTTGTATTTTATATAGTATTAATTTGTTCTGACCGTTTAACAAATGAACCAGAGGTTTTTTTCTTGTTGTTGTATAGTTTTCATAACAGCTGATTTTTGTTTACAACAGGATAGATGATGTGGTTCGCTTCGCTTTTAACGAGTCATACTATATAAAGTACATGATGCATTTATAGTATATAAAATGTACCGATGTTTCCAATAATTTGTATTTAATATAGTATTTATTTGTTCTGACCATTTAACCCAGATGTAAAAAAACAATCTGTTGTCTGCTAGTATCAGCTGATGTGGTGCCATACTATATGAAAGATGCAAAAAAACTGTTTTTCTTTTTACTATATAAAATGTACCAACTGTTTTTTCACAGTGTTACCAACTCACACGATTAATTGCATTATACTATATAAAATACATATATGATTATTAAATTATACCATAATAAATCATGTATACTATATAAAGTGTATACCAGTATTTTTTCTTGTTGCCAACTTACGCTTTCATTCGTATAAACTATAATAAATCTGTGTATTATAATAAGTGCATCGATTCATCAGTATGGTCAACCAATATTTATTCTTTGTCACGTTATAATACAATAATTACTATGGTGGTAAATTTAAACAGATTGAAAAGGATTCTGGTTTTTATGTATCATATTTTATTTCAATATTACACTTATATGAAGTACATTGTTCATATTAAATCACTATTTTCGTTGTACTATAATAAATGCAATTAATTTTTATATATAAATCGGCATACAAAATGTTTATTTTTAATATATACTTTAGTGGTAGTGAGACAGATATAAAAATTCATATAATTTAATACAAATCTGCAAAGAGAGGAAACTTCATTAGTATCTGGACATGCATTTTTCTCAACAACAACCAAAGTTTCTAGTTGGCTCTGGTGTCCTAAATAGAGACTTTTTTCTTTCATAAATGGTTCAATAATATTTACAGCATTTATTCAAATAATAATTTGTATTTAATATATTAATTTGTTATGATAATTTAATATTCAAACCAGATGCAAAAAAATGTGTCGGTTTGTTGTCCGCTTCAGCTATTATAGCTGATGTGTATTCTGCTAAAGGATAGAGATGTCTGAAATTTGTTAGTAAATTTGATATTTAGTTGATATTGGTAATGATTTAAATTATGAGTTAAGTAGTTCAATTATTATTCCCTCACACGTTAACTAAAACAATCGAATAATATTGAATTACGAGCCATATTTAGACATATGTAATATTAAAATATGTAGCATTTACTTTAAGATATCAAATAAAGCCTCTCTATTTACAAACTATCCCATTATTTTAACCTAATATCATAAATAATTACTTTATAGATGTACATTGCTGCAATTTATTATAAATTTACTACAATACTTCAATAAGTTACATTCTACTTATGACAAGGGTATCAAAATAAAATTTGCTATACATTTCATTTCAGACTTATTAAACAAAACGTATTCATCATTTGCATACTTAAATCTTCTATTGAGAAGATTTTTTTTGAGTGAGTGTATAAATATAGAATGGGAAATAATAGTTTATTTTCTCTAACATAATAAAATAGGCTATAGATGTGAAATTCTCTATTCATTTTATTTCAGACTTCCATTAGGATCTTACACATGAGAGCCTTACGTAAAATTTAAATCTAATATGTTAAACACATTAGAGATTACAGTTATGTAAATATTAAATGGACAAAAATGTTTAATTTCTTCATGAAAGGATCTTCATACGTGTTCAACTATTATAATATTCCTGAGAGAAACTATTAATTATAAATGGCACTTTAAGTTAATAACATGTTTTTTCCTATTTTGTAAAGATAAATTCTCTTATTAACAAATTAAGTAAATAAAAAATCAATTCTATGAATCCATTAATAACTGTATAGTGTATTAAATGTTGCATATTATTTTGACAATTTTATAATAATAATTGCCTTTTCTTATAATTTCAACATAAATATCACAAACACGTATTGAAAACATTGAACTTTCAAATAACTTTTAAAAAAAAATTGTGACCGATTCAACATGAATAATTCATTTTAGTGAGGTCAGAATAACTTCATTAATATAGATTTATTTAAAAAATACATATTATTTGTTTATAGCAATAATAAATTATACTATTTTACTAATTTTATCACATAAAAACTAAAATCATTAGCTCACTTTGAATGGAAAAACCAATATAATACAATATAGATGTTAAATTCAATATACATTTAATTTCAGATATGTGTACAAAACGTTCTTCTACACTTGCATCCTTGAGTGCATACATATGCGTTATGTTTAAGATGAGACATGTCTTGTATATGAGAAATTATCTAAGTTCCATTTTATCAGTGTCCGTATGTAGTATAAGGGAGGGAACTGAGTATCAGGCTTGTCAATTAGTTGAAAATCAGACCAATAATACGTGTTTTTGATTCAACTCTATGTCCCTTAATTTCACTGGTTGTTAGACTTTAAATGAAATGTCCGTTCTATGAAACAGTCAAACTCCGTTAACAACAATATTACATTGGTTATCCATGCTCATACTACTCACATTCACCTTAGAATACGTTCAATCTTGTGTTGCCTTCTCATATCTAAGAATAATACTTTATATTGTTTTCTCTTAAAATGAGCCGTGAGAGTAAATACTATAATGGATGTTATGTTTAAATAATTTGTATAACATAGGGTATACCAAATCAACCGTTTAAGTATATACTTCTTTTGTTTACATATCTTCTATATTCGGTATAGTTTAATTTCTTATTAGTATAATGCAAATAAATGCTAGTCTGTGGCATTGATGAAAATAAAAGAAATATAGATTAATAATTAAGCTGACTATGTGATAGAACGGTTTCGGTTCAAGTGGGGTCAAGTGATATGATACCACACTCGAACTAGAAGTCTAAACTAAATATACCAATTATATTAACTTTGAAACCTAAGTAAATCGGACAAAAAGGTCATATATGAGTAACTAAATTAATAGAATGTGTGTTTTTAAATTAAATTTATTTTCAATTACGTTCATTCTAGTTTTATGTGATTAAATTTTAGTTTTTTCATGAACATTTTCTGCGTGATAAATATTGCTAATAAATGACTAAAACACCAATGTTTTAATAGTTAACTATTCTGAATTTTTTACATTTGAGTAAACAAATACTATGATTAGTCGTTTAAGAGCTTTATATCAAGACCTATTCTCTACTATCGTATATTTACTTAACAGTAATATAAAATACTGTATTTATAAGATATAACATGATTTTACAGTTATATTTACATTTTTTTTTAATAACTTACAAGTAACTGGATGTATGTTTAGTTACTTTCTACATTTGTGAATTAATATAAGATATCTAAGTCACATAAATTTATAAATCCATCGATTTATTTTAAATGACCTACTAAATTAGTTTGGGATAGAAAATGAAGGTACTATACAGATGATACACTTTTGATATCTCTATTAGGATGTTATACATAAGAGCTTCAAATAAAATTTTAGTCTAATGTCCTTCACATATTGGATCTTATAGTTCTGTAAATCTAGGCATTAAATGAACGAAACATATTTTATTTTTCAATGAGAGGATCCTCATACGTATTCAACTACTTTATTAAAACTTAGCGAAACGATTTAAATATGCATGACAGTCGGTGTAAAGTAGGGTTTTCCTATTTTGTAAAGATAATTAAACAGATAAAACAACAATTTATAATTCCGTTAATAACTACATAACGGAATAGAATTGACATAACGGAACTAGAATTGAATTTTACATATTATGTTAATAGTTTATAAAATAGTCTTTTGCTTATGACTAATTTTAAGTGTATAATTTATTTTGGTATACAAGCCTTGTAAATATACACATATTATTGTTTATTAGTCTTTATATCTGATCAAATATTAAATATTTTCAATGGACAAAAACATTCATTTTTCAAATAACGGATATAAATTAATATACAACAATTATATCATACTCGAGCCAAACTATTAAAATTAAAGTTTATCAACGACTGTAAAGATAATTTATATAATCAAATATTTAGGTAAATAAAACAATATACGAGATTCAATGTCCGTATGTTGTGCAGGGGAGAGAACTGCGTATCAGGCTTGTCAGACTAACGTATTACTGTTGGCTGAGCAGAACGAAAGAAGGATAAACGAAAAAATTAGTTTAATTTCTTATTAGTATATAGCGCAAATAAAAGCAAATCTATAGCATTAAAGAAAATAAGAGAAATATCGATCAACAAGTAAGCTGACTAAATGATAGTACATTTCCGGTTCAAGTGATATGATAGCGCACTCGAATAGACTCAAATTAAATCACTTAATTATCGAATGAAAATATAAACTTTGCATTAAAAGATGTATAAAATATGCACACTGTGACCCTATAATAAAAAACCATTTAGTGGGAAACCAAAACTGATTCACCAAGAGTAGTTACTTTTTAGAACTCACTAAAACCTAGTGTCAAACTATGATCCACCTTTTTGATCGCTATATTGATGGCAAATGAATAATCTATATATAGGACATTCCTTCCATAATACGGGAATATATGTATAACAATAAGTCTAAACTAAATGTACCAGTTGTATTAACTTTGAAACATAAGTAAATCGGTCGAAAAATCATATATGAGTAACTCAACTAATAAAATGTATATTTTTAAATTACAATGATTTTTAATTACGTTCATTCTAATTTTATGTGATTAAAATTTTCGTTTTTTCCATGAACATTTTGTGTGTGACAAACATAGCCAATAAATAACTAAAAACACCAATTTTAATTATTCTGAATTTTGACATTTTGGTAAACAAGTACTATGATTAATCGTTTAAGAGCTTTATATCAAGACATCTTCTTTATTATGTATCGTACATATACTTATCATTAATAAAATACTGGATTTATAAGATATAACATGATTTTACACGGTTAAATTTCAGTTTTGCTGAGACTATAACATAATGGACATACACATATCTAAAGGTTTTAAATTTTTAAATAACTAATAATTAACTGCGTGTTTCTATATTTTTAGTTAATTTATGAATTTATTCGCCTCAATGACCTCATAAATGTGAATTAATATAAGACATCTAAATCACAGAAATGTATAAATCCATCGATTTATTTTAAATGACCAATTAAATTAGTTTCGGATAAGAAAATTAAGGTATTGTACAAATGATACACTTCTGAGATCTCCATTAGGATGCATAAGAGCTTCAAATGAAATTTCAGTCTTATTAGGCTTCACATATTCTGTAAATCTAGCTAGACATTAAATGAACGAAACATTTTTTATTTCTCAATGAGAGGATCCTCATACGTATTCAACTACTTTATTAAAACTTAGTGAAACGATTTAAATATGAATGACACTCAGTGTTAAGCAGGTTTTTTCCTATTTTGTAAATATAGTTGGACAGATAAAACAACAATTTTATAATTCCGTTAATAACTTTCTAGTGTATTATTAACTTAATAATATAGTGAATTGAATGTTACATAGTATGTTACCAGTTCATAAAATGGTCTTTTGCTTATGACTGATTTCAAGTGTATAATTTATTTTGGTAAACATGATAAAACAAACACACATGACAAAACTAGGCAGTTTTAAATGGACAAAAACGTTCATTTTTCAAATATCGGATATAAATTCATATACAACAATTATATCATACTTGAGCCAAACTATTTAAATTAAAGTTCATCAATGTTCTTTTTTTTAACTGTAAGGATAATTTATACAATCAGATATTTGGGTAAATAAAACAATATACGAGATTGTTCTATGCAAGAAAGATATTCTTATTCTTTATTTATTGACAAAATTTTCAGATCTTTATTTACAAACATTGTCCTTGCTCAGACTCTTTGAACTTGTGATTCTTCAACTGCTTTCAGCTCGGGCATTAATCTGTTGTAGAGTTCTTCCCCACACTCTTTAGGACCGATGCTTTCAAACAATTTAATAAATGAGTAATACAATACATATACAGACGAGTTGGTTCCGAACGGTGGACACAAGGTCAGGGGCCCGGACGGCATGCGAGGGGCTAGTTGTTGCAGTACTGGAGCTCCTGCGTGAAAAGTTAGAAGCGATATCTTGATGCTGAGGGCATCCTGCTGAACGAGATTCACATCGCGATCCGAGTTTCGAAGTTTAATGACGCTTACTAGTAGATACGTTCTAGACGAGAGTCAATCCTAGGCTATTATGAGAGTGTGCGAAAACGAGTCAGCGATCTGATACTGGAGGAGACCACCAGGGTCACATTTGATCTAACTCTATATACTGTAGATCTGGATCTCGGAACTGTGAATCGTTTCATCATGCCTCTCATCTTTAGTCTGGTTCCTTCACCTGACTTAAGATCCGCGCACTCTTCACAAGATGTGAACATACACACACACTAGACATCAACACATTTGACACACACAACACATGAACTAAACATCCAACGAGACTCAAATTTGCTCAACATTAGTCACGACGGTGTGCGATCATCAGTAACTCATTGCGAGATCTTAACTAACATAAACTAATGGTTCTACAAATCAAACACAGTGATGACTGCGACCTTACACATATGTGTATATCTCTGATAGTTTGAGCTGCTTTTTTACGCATTCACAAAAAATACGATGTATTCATCTCACTTACAGTTCACTTCTTAACAAGTGTAATAATATATACTCTCATAAATGGTCTTACTTAAATATAGTACAAACAAGTTTTAATAAATTAATAATGAATAGAGCGGTTTCAAACAGCATAAAAACTCCCTTATACAATGACAATAAAACGTAACGAGTTTCTTGAATACACTAATAAGCCCACATACCCTCTACATACAAAACAAAAGCCATAGATCATTCTTTTTGATATAATTATTTTACGTACACCACGAGACTACAGTAGATCGAATATGACACTATAAGATATCTACACACTGGAATTTTCTTATCCAAGAGTTTCAGACAAAAATCGCGTCATCACACACAAGATGACATACAGTGGGTTTTTGCTGCGCAGTAGGCAGCACGAGACTGTTGTAAACAGCGTTTTTATCATTAACGCGTGACTACATAACATTTTAGAGATTTATACATATCCTCCAGCTCCATATCAATACACTCATGTCACATTTCATCACAATGGTTTGATTTATACGTTGACAGCGACAATTGCTAAAACGGGTACATGTGAAAGCACAATAAATGAGAATTGAATGTGAATAGTGCAGTTAGAACATCTCTCTGACGCTTTCGCTCCGACACAAATAATGACTATCTCTTACATGCGATTAAGCGATGCGAAGCACTACACATAACATACGCAATATTCCGAGATATACACGTCACCTAGAAACATATATAATCGATACATTTTACTTAACATTCTCACAACAATACTACACGTTATAACGATCTATATGAGATTACGTAAAATAACACTTTTCACTAGTCAAGCATACTGTAGACACATATCTCCACATTATAACTTTGTATAACAATCTTAGGTGTATGTGTAAAGTAAGTCTGATTCAGGGTATTTAAAATTTAATGTGAATTGAAACGGTAATTTAGATAATAATTTATTTCTCAACCATAAACAAGTGATTTATTATCATTGATATTAAGTAACAACGACAAAGAAGAATATGGAATGCATACTAGAAATTACTTTCAAGTCTAATTCCCAATCACTTTGGCTATTAGAATTGATATTAAAGCATTCAAAAAATTCAGATGAAGTTTTTCCCGTAGAAATATCACCCAAATCGTCTATTTTAACTAGCCAGGACCAGCACGAGGAAGAGGTAATTGACGAAGAATGAGCTAAAGTAACCCAACGCCATTACAAAGAACAAATAATGACAACACACTCTATATGGTTACTTATTACAAAATAAAGTTAACAAACAACCCACAATTGCGCTGAAAGGGTACATGTCTTCTGTGCGTGTTGCTACGTTAAATAAAATGATGACAAACTGTGAGTAAAGGCTCTGGGATAACATATCTGACAAGGTGTATTTACATCATCGTCATCAGAAATCACACTGCAACTGACAGCTAATTGCACTAGGGATAGATACTCTCTGGAGGAGAGCGATTGGGATAAGGCTGGCGAAACATCTGATCTTAGCGGCGCGGGGAGGAAGAGGAAGGGTTCTGTCGTTAACTTCGTTGTTATTCTCATTGGCTCTATGTAGCGGATCTAAGAGAGCGCGTCGCTCACAGTCTATAGTCTCGAGGCGGGGGGTACAGGTCTTAATCTGTGAGAGGAGGGCTGTGAACACATTATGATGTTGCTTTGGCGAACAACTAGTGCTGTATACTTTCTAGAGCGAGCGTTGGACGCTATTTTTGTATCAGTGTGCTAGGTGCTTTGGGAGTTTAAAGTACACGGATTGGCGACGTGAGGAGGGTTGTGGATATCGTGTATTAGAGAGTACGAATTGAGTTTAGAGGACAGCGTGTGAGTTTCTAGAGGGAACTACGATAATTGTGTGTCTTAGTGATTATATTATCAATGGGGGAATCAGACACGTACGTAATTGAGTACATCACGACTAGTAGGTTAAGAGACGACGTAGCTAGGTGCGTGGTCTCTTGGTTAGGTAGTGTCTGTATTGGTACTTATATGACAGGTGTTTAGATTTGAGGGGGGAAAAGTAGGATTTGACAGTAGGTGGGGGGTCTGTGTTGTGAGTTTGGTATGGTAGACGGTCATAGTCCAAGGGTGTGAGCTACGCGAGGTTAGCTTACTTTGATGATCTACTGAATGGTCACGAGTAATTCTTATAACTGATTATATAGATCTGCTAAAGGTGTAGGGGTTAGGGCAGGGGTGAGGATTAGGACATGGAGCTTTTACAATTAGGGATATGTGTATGTGTGTTATGGGGATGGAGAGGTCTTAGATTTGTGGAGTGACATATAGTATGGTATGAGAGTCAGATCTTGTATGGGGTGAGGTGTTCTCTATATATGAGACGGTTAGAGGTTATGTTTGAATTGGGTTTGATGAGTGTTATCTTCATGTGATGAGAGGAGTGCATTTACAGGATATCTACAGGGTAGAAGAAGAGGGGGTGAACACTGGTATGTTTGGTATTGAGGATGAGGGGGGGGAGTTGGGGTGTTTAGCGTTGGTATGAGATGGATTTCTCTTGGTGGGGTTTAATTGAGGTGGCTTGTGGTTATAGTGGGGTGAGAGGGGGAGGGGGTATGGGGTGGTATTGTAGTTTAGTTTGGTTTGGATATTGGGTATAGTTGTTGTATAGTCTGGCACTTACTGGTCTTGTAGTTTTTCAGCGGTGTGGGGAGATAGTTGTGGGCTCTATGAGTGAGGGTTGGTACGACAGTTTAGGCGATGTGATGAACAGGTATACTGGCAAAGACGGTATAGAAGTTAGTATGTGTGTTGCCGTGGCTTGATTAGTTTGGGGTTTTAGGTATAGTTTTTGGCTGAGTGCATTCCAGTATGGCGATTTCAGTACATTGCCGGCTATGGTAGTCTGGCGCTGAGTGGTTAGATTGGGTTGGCGTGTTAGTGGTAGCTATATTTAGGGGAGATATCATACAGAGGAGGTGTTAGTAGAAGACGCGTTTTTTAGATCGTTTGAAGGTTGTGTGTGTGGGTCAGGGTTTCAGTTAGGGGGGGGAGAGTCTCTAAGTGCTGAGATACACGAGCGCTTGCAATAGAGAGTTCTGGTTTATTTGGGGAGTATGACTATGGTTTGTGGGGGCACATTGGCGTGAGGAATTGGAAGGTTTATGGTTTATGGGATGTGGTTTGGGTGTAGGTTGGAGTGGGTGGGGGGGATTATTATAGGAGATTGTTTGGGGACAGTGAGTCCGGTGTTATATGTTAGGGGTCTTGGTATTTTTGGGGGGTGGGTGGTGTTGTAAATCGTCACTGACTCGCTGTGTGAGTTTAGGGTCGATCTGTCTGTTGTCTAGACAAATGTGGTAGACACATTCAGTATCCAGGATATGACAGTGGATTTCATATCGTGCAGATAGGTTTTTATGTGGGGTTGTTACGAGAACATGTCGTGCGATCAGGGGGGTTTACTTATGTGTGGGAAATGATCTGTGTGTCTTCTTCTATTGGTTTGATTTTTGGTTAGAATGCGAGAATACATGTGGCATGGATGCTTAGATTATTATTATGGTGCACATCGCGAGACATAATTGGTATGAGAGGGGGGGGGAGAGAGACAGTTGGCGAGTGGATACAGATCATTCTAGTGGGAGAGTGGGGGGAGGGTGTGGGTTGTGCGTGAGAGTAGAGGGGGCACGTGATGTGGAGGAGGAGGAGCGACAAAAACAGATAGTTCAGGTTTCGGACAATACATGTTAAATTGAGACATTGGGGTTTATGTCTTCATCAGTGGGTCGAGAGTTTAGGTATACTATTTAAGATGTTGGAGCTTTGTGTACGTGGTAGAATATGAGAGTACTATGACTGATATGACTCTTGAGAGTATTGGTATTATATTTCTGGAGTGGGTTGGTAACACTATATGTACGTTGAGTGTGTTGGTGTGATAGTGACATGGACCGTGCTGCGGACGGTGTTGGCGAATAGAGTGATGTTTGTGATGTGTTTTGGATAGGGGGGTTACTGTTGGCGTGAGTGTAGTCTATTATAGTAAGGGGGACATTGCACTCATATCCGGTTGTGGTTTTTTTTTTTTGCTGTTCTGTATCAGTCTTCTAACTAGAGAACCAGACTGAGAGATTAATATCTCTGGATGATCTTTTATTTTTTTGGAGGGGTACACGATGTGTCAAACGTTGTGATGGGGGGTGTTTTGGGGGTGGGGGGGGGGGTTGTGTTGAAGTATGTATTTGGGTTGTGTTATTTCTTCTAATGATTTTTTACGGGGGAGTGGGGTGGGCGTATTGGGGTGGGGGTGTATTCTTTCTGAGGTGTTAGTGCGCTGGTAGGGAGGATACATCAAGGTGCTATGGGGGAGAGGCGGAGAGTGGAGTAAACATAGGTGCACAGATGTCTATTCTGGGGCATAAGGTGGCGGTGTATTGATTTATAGAGTTGGGAGTGAGATTGGGGGGGATAGCGCACTACATGATTGAATTACAGCGAGTCATCTGAAACACATATTTTCGAGATGGGTGGGAGAAGTCATATCTAAGAATAGATGGGGGTCACATCATTGGAGGGATTAGTTTAGTTAATATATATTAGTCTTTTACAAATATGTGAGTATGCGTGGGTAGAGGGAGGTTCAGTTCTAGAGTGGGGCGGGAACAGTATAGGTATATTATATGAGAGATTTTGGGGCAGGGGTAATTTGGGTGGTGATGTTATATTTCATCAGAGAGAGTTATTTTTGTCTCCAATCTGGTTCTGAGCGAGTCTGATAGAGGAGAGGTTTGCGAGAGGTGAGTGAGATTGTACACTGATGACACAGGGGCTGGACTTGAGATTAGGGTGAGATAGTTTTGATATGAATTAGGTTGGAGCGGGTGGGGTAGTTTTGTATGTTTATCTATACTTTCAGTGATATGGTAGGGGGTGATGGGGGGTGGATGACAGGGTTTGGGTTAGGTTGGGTGGGATGGAGGTGTTTGGGTGTGGTTTTTTAAAGGAGTGGTGCGGTTTGGGTCAGGTTTTTGGGGGTGGCTTAGTGTGGTTTATGTTGGGGTGGGTGTGTGGTAGATATACAGGGGGTTGTGACTACGGGGGGGGTGGTTTAAATGTGAGGGTCTTGTGTTTGTTATTAGGAGTGTGAAGTTTGTTGATATTAAGGGGGTGGGGGTATTTATGGGTGTGTTTGAGGTGTAGTGAATAAATAAAGTGGATTGTATGGGGGGATGGTGTGTGTTTGTGGGGGGATTTATAGGGTGATATAGATAGTGTTATTATAGTGATAAATGGATGTATATGGTGATTTAGGGAGGTGGGGGGGATGGGGGGTAGTTGGGGGGATTAAGTAGGGGTGAATTTAGTTGGGTTTTTAGGATTTGGTGGGGAGGGGGTTTTGTGGGTGGTGGTGTTTGTGTTTTGGGTTGTGGGTAGGTATGGGTTTATGGAGGGGGGAAGGTGGGGGGGGGATTATTTGGGGGGGTTTTGGTGGGGGGTTGTAGATGTGTTGGGGTGGGGGGGGGGGTTTGATGAGGGAAGTTTGGTGGGGGGGGTTGTTAGAGTATGTGTTGTTTGGGAAAGAGTTTGGATGGGTTTGATATTGAATTTTGTGAGGGTATTGGGTATTGGGGGGGGGGGGTTTGTTTGTGAGGTTTTGGGGGATTGTTTGTTTTTGTTGTTGTAGGAGGGGGAGGTTTATTAGAGTTGTGGGGGGGGGTGGGTAAATTGTAGGTGGGGGGTTTGTGGTGAAGGATATGGTTTTTTTTTTATGGGTGGTTAGGGTTGGGTTTGTGGGGGAGATTGTGGGGTGTGTTTGGGGGGGGGGGTGTGTGGGTGATGAAATGTGGGGTTTTGGGTTAGGGGGGGGGTAATGGGTTTAGGAAGTGGGGGGGGGGGGGGGGATTGGGGGGGGGGGGGGGGGGGGTGATGGGTTATTTTGTTTGGTGTTATAGGGGGGTTTGATGGATGTTGATTTTGTAATGGGGTGTTAGGTTATTGTATGGTTATGGATTGGAGAGTGTGGTGGGTGGGGGTTGTTGTATAGTGTTTGGTGGTTATTGGTGTTTTGGGGGGGGGGGGGGGGGGGGGGGGTGAGGAATTAGTGTGGGTATTTTTTTTTTTGTTGGGGGGGGGGTTTTTTTTTTTTTTTTTTAAAGGGAGGTTATAGGGGGGGGGGGGGGTGGGGGATGGATTGTGGGGATTGAGGGGGGGAGATAGTTGGGGGTTGTTTGGGTGGGGGTTGTAGGTGGTTAAGAGATGGGTTTTGTTTTTTGTTGGGGTAGGAGGGGATGGGTTGGAGTGAGTGTGGGATAAGAATTTAGGTGTTGAATCTTTTATGAAGGATTTTGGTAATTTGGGATAGATGAGTTTATTAGTTGGGTGAGGATATGTTGGTTGATGGGTGGTAATGTAAGGAAGGTGTATGGGTATTAAGATTATTTTTTGTTTGGGATGTGGATTTGTTTGAGATGGTGGGATACATTATGTGAATTTATTTTAGTATATGTATATTCAAATTTTTGAGGGGATTTGTGGATATTTTTGATGTTATTAAAGTTTTTGTTGTTTATAATGTGATGTTGTGGTGATGTTAAATTTTTTTAAATGTTGATTTGGTTTTGTACATGTATGTTATAGTAGATGATTTTAGGTTTGGTTAAGTGGATTTGATGTGTTGTAGTTTTTGAAAGTTGGTTGGTGGTTTTGGTGTGGTAGTGTATGTTGTTTGTTTTGAGGGTTTGTTTGATAGTTTTAGGTTGTATGAATTTGGTAGGGGAGGTGTAATTTTGGGATTTTTTGATGTAGTTGGATTTTTTGGGGTGTTGTGGGTGGGTTGGGTGTAGTGGTGGGGGATTATAAATTTTTGGGATTAAGGTTCTAATTTTTGGGTTTTTATATGTTATGTTGTTTGTTAGGTTTTTATTGATTGTGTTTGGTTATTTTGTATGGGTTGTGGGGTGGGTTATGTGTGGAGTGGGAGTAAGTGGTGTAGGTGGGGTGATAATGATGTAATATGGTTAAGTTTTGGGTGAAATTTGTGGTGATTATTTTTTTAAAAGAGTTTGGTTGGTAGGTGAATTGTTAGTTTATAATTAGGGAAAGATTGAAGTTAATTAAGGGGATAATAGGTGTGTAAATATGTTGTGATGGTGTTGGCTTATTTGTGTTTATTAGAGTGGGGTATGTATTGTGGGGGAATATTTAGGGGTGGGATTTGTAGGGGGATAAGGGGGAAGTTGGGTGAATGAGGGGTTTGATTTGGGGATGTTTTGATGTAGTGTATTTGTGTTGTAATTGTGTAGTTAGTGTGGTGAGTTATGGAAATTGGTTAAGTTATGAATATCTTGTGGATGATATAGGGGGTGTTAGTTTGGTAGAGTTTGGGAAGTGTTGGGAGTTTTTGGATAGTGTGTTGAGCTTGTATTATATAAGTTTGTAATAATAAATTGGGTTGTAGGGTGTTAAATGAGGTAGTTATGATAAGAATATGTGATAGTAGGAATGTAATAATGTTATAGGATGTGATCAGAAAAGGAATTATTTAGAATTTGGGTAGATAGTTTTTGGGTTTAGGGTAATTTTTTTGTGTGGTTATATTGGAGTTAGGGTAAGTAGTGTGTTTTTATGTTTTGTGTTGTGGTGATGAGTGTTGTGTTGTTGTGTTGTGTGTTGTTTGGTGAGAAGTGGGTGTATTATGGTTGTGTGTGGTAATGGGTATAGTTGTGTATTTTGATATTGTTTATGTCTTTTTTTATGTAGTTGGGGTGTTGGTATATTGATTGGAGTAAATATATTATTTTAGTTATATGTTTTTTTGGATGTTATTTTGGTATTATGGTGATATAAATTACTAATATGTAAATAGTTCATTTATTGGGAAGTGTTCGGTAATATTAGTGGAAGGGTAGGGGGAGTTTTGGATAGATTTAAGAATTTGTGGTTTTACGCTGTTTATTTATCTTTGACTAAATAGTATATCCCGTTAAGTTACAAAGTACTGTATTGATTTGATATAGGTTCGCGCTAAGGTGTAATTATCGTTTTGATAAGTTGAGGACCGCTCATTGTTATATTAAAATCTGTTTAGTAATTTATGACCTAGTTTTATACTAGAAATATATAGATCCAATATGTGAAGGACATTAGACTAAAATTTTATTTGAAGCTCTTATGTATAACATCCTAATAGAGATATCAAAAGTGTATCATCTGTATAGTACCTTCATTTTCTATCCCAAACTAATTTAGTAGGTCATTTAAAATAAATCGATGGATTTATAAATTTATGTGACTTAGATATCTTATATTAATTCACAAATGTAGAAAGTAACTAAACATACATCCAGTTACTTGTAAGTTATTAAAAAAAAATGTAAATATAACTGTAAAATCATGTTATATCTTATAAATACAGTATTTTATATTACTGTTAAGTAAATATACGATAGTAGAGAATAGGTCTTGATATAAAGCTCTTAAACGACTAATCATAGTATTTGTTTACTCAAATGTAAAAAATTCAGAATAGTTAACTATTAAAACATTGGTGTTTTAGTCATTTATTAGCAATATTTATCACGCAGAAAATGTTCATGAAAAAACTAAAATTTAATCACATAAAACTAGAATGAACGTAATTGAAAATAAATTTAATTTAAAAACACACATTCTATTAATTTAGTTACTCATATATGACCTTTTTGTCCGATTTACTTAGGTTTCAAAGTTAATATAATTGGTATATTTAGTTTAGACTTCTAGTTCGAGTGTGGTATCATATCACTTGACCCCACTTGAACCGAAACCGTTCTATCACATAGTCAGCTTAATTATTAATCTATATTTCTTTTATTTTCATCAATGCCACAGACTAGCATTTATTTGCATTATACTAATAAGAAATTAAACTATACCGAATATAGAAGATATGTAAACAAAAGAAGTATATACTTAAACGGTTGATTTGGTATACCCTATGTTATACAAATTATTTAAACATAACATCCATTATAGTATTTACTCTCACGGCTCATTTTAAGAGAAAACAATATAAAGTATTATTCTTAGATATGAGAAGGCAACACAAGATTGAACGTATTCTAAGGTGAATGTGAGTAGTATGAGCATGGATAACCAATGTAATATTGTTGTTAACGGAGTTTGACTGTTTCATAGAACGGACATTTCATTTAAAGTCTAACAACCAGTGAAATTAAGGGACATAGAGTTGAATCAAAAACACGTATTATTGGTCTGATTTTCAACTAATTGACAAGCCTGATACTCAGTTCCCTCCCTTATACTACATACGGACACTGATAAAATGGAACTTAGATAATTTCTCATATACAAGACATGTCTCATCTTAAACATAACGCATATGTATGCACTCAAGGATGCAAGTGTAGAAGAACGTTTTGTACACATATCTGAAATTAAATGTATATTGAATTTAACATCTATATTGTATTATATTGGTTTTTCCATTCAAAGTGAGCTAATGATTTTAGTTTTTATGTGATAAAATTAGTAACAAAGTATAATTTATTATTGCTATAAACAAATAATATGTATTTTTTAAATAAATCTATATTAATGAAGTTATTCTGACCTCACTAAAATGAATTATTCATGTTGAATCGGTCACAATTTTTTTTCAAAAGTTATTTGAAAGTTCAATGTTTTCAATACGTGTTTGTGATATTTATGTTGAAATTATAAGAAAAGGCAATTATTATTATAAAATTGTCAAAATAATATGCAACATTTAATACACTATACAGTTATTAATGGATTCATAGAATTGTTTTTTTATTTACTTAATTTGTTAATAAGAGAATTTATCTTTACAAAATAGGAAAAAACATGTTATTAACTTAAAGTGCCATTTATAATTAATAGTTTCTCTCAGGAATATTATAATAGTTGAACACGTATGAAGATCCTTTCATGAAGAAATTAAACATTTTTGTCCATTTAATATTTACATAACTGTAATCTCTAATGTGTTTAACATATTAGATTTAAATTTTACGTAAGGCTCTCATGTGTAAGATCCTAATGGAAGTCTGAAATAAAATGAATAGAGAATTTCACATCTATAGCCTATTTTATTATGTTAGAGAAAATAAACTATTATTTCCCATTCTATATTTATACACTCACTCAAAAAAAATCTTCTCAATAGAAGATTTAAGTATGCAAATGATGAATACGTTTTGTTTAATAAGTCTGAAATGAAATGTATAGCAAATTTTATTTTGATACCCTTGTCATAAGTAGAATGTAACTTATTGAAGTATTGTAGTAAATTTATAATAAATTGCAGCAATGTACATCTATAAAGTAATTATTTATGATATTAGGTTAAAATAATGGGATAGTTTGTAAATAGAGAGGCTTTATTTGATATCTTAAAGTAAATGCTACATATTTTAATATTACATATGTCTAAATATGGCTCGTAATTCAATATTATTCGATTGTTTTAGTTAACGTGTGAGGGAATAATAATTGAACTACTTAACTCATAATTTAAATCATTACCAATATCAACTAAATATCAAATTTACTAACAAATTTCAGACATCTCTATCCTTTAGCAGAATACACATCAGCTATAATAGCTGAAGCGGACAACAAACCGACACATTTTTTTGCATCTGGTTTGAATATTAAATTATCATAACAAATTAATATATTAAATACAAATTATTATTTGAATAAATGCTGTAAATATTATTGAACCATTTATGAAAGAAAAAAGTCTCTATTTAGGACACCAGAGCCAACTAGAAACTTTGGTTGTTGTTGAGAAAAATGCATGTCCAGATACTAATGAAGTTTCCTCTCTTTGCAGATTTGTATTAAATTATATGAATTTTTATATCTGTCTCACTACCACTAAAGTATATATTAAAAATAAACATTTTGTATGCCGATTTATATATAAAAATTAATTGCATTTATTATAGTACAACGAAAATAGTGATTTAATATGAACAATGTACTTCATATAAGTGTAATATTGAAATAAAATATGATACATAAAAACCAGAATCCTTTTCAATCTGTTTAAATTTACCACCATAGTAATTATTGTATTATAACGTGACAAAGAATAAATATTGGTTGACCATACTGATGAATCGATGCACTTATTATAATACACAGATTTATTATAGTTTATACGAATGAAAGCGTAAGTTGGCAACAAGAAAAAATACTGGTATACACTTTATATAGTATACATGATTTATTATGGTATAATTTAATAATCATATATGTATTTTATATAGTATAATGCAATTAATCGTGTGAGTTGGTAACACTGTGAAAAAACAGTTGGTACATTTTATATAGTAAAAAGAAAAACAGTTTTTTTGCATCTTTCATATAGTATGGCACCACATCAGCTGATACTAGCAGACAACAGATTGTTTTTTTACATCTGGGTTAAATGGTCAGAACAAATAAATACTATATTAAATACAAATTATTGGAAACATCGGTACATTTTATATACTATAAATGCATCATGTACTTTATATAGTATGACTCGTTAAAAGCGAAGCGAACCACATCATCTATCCTGTTGTAAACAAAAATCAGCTGTTATGAAAACTATACAACAACAAGAAAAAAACCTCTGGTTCATTTGTTAAACGGTCAGAACAAATTAATACTATATAAAATACAAAATATTACTATTATAATTCACATTAATACTGTATACCGTGTAACGAGAAAAAAAAAATACACTTTAATTAAAGCATAACCTTTTTCATAGAGTTTTCAAAAATATAAATATTAATTATTATATGAATATCATCTACTATATGTAGGTACTATAATATAAATACTCTTTATAGGATTAAATCAGGGGGAAAAAGACGTTGACTGGTTAAGAACAATCCTTCAATTAATTTTATTTAAACATATGATACCTTGTTTAGCTCAGGTGAGCGATTTTAGAGGTTTTAAAATAAATACAGTATTAGGCTAGCAGAAGTGAAGAGGAAGCGTAATTGTTGCCAAGAAAAGTCGTGCACCAGCGGGCTGATAAAGAGCGCGCCGCCTGACCCTGAGGTCAAGCGATATGATAGCGCGCTCATGATATCAATGGCTGAGTTCAGAGATCTTGCCAAGTTCTGTTCTCCTAATACTTGACGACCGTTTTAACGTATTTATTCGCAACTGAAAAGGATATAAAAGGATAACGAATTAAAATAATATTACTGTAACACCGAAAAACGCGTTTGTATTTAATATAGTATAATTTAATAATCGTATTTGTATTTAATATAGTATAATTTAATAATCGTATATGTATTTATTATAGTATAATGTAATAAATCGTGTGAGTTGGTAGCACTGACATATATTTTTTTTGACAATTAATCGTGCGAGTTGGTAACACTGTGAAAAAAAAAAACAGTTGGTACATTTTATATAGTATAAAGAGAAACTGAATTGTTTTTTTTTTCGACAGTAATACTATATTAAATACGAATTATTGGGAGAAAAAAAATATATACATTTCATATAGTATAAATGCATCTGGCTCGAGGCGGCGGCGGACGTCACACACGTTCTTCTGCCGCTACTTACGTTACCCTCTCGGGTGTGTCACTGTGCTGCGGTGGTATCGACTCCGTTTCACAAACGGAAGGTTCTAGGATCGATCCCGGCTCCGGTATTCCACACTTTTTGCCAGCAATTCAAATAAATACAATTAATTTTAATAAATACGGCGTTACGTCACACCAAAACAACACTGACCTAGGACAACGTCATCGCGGGGGGTCCACGTGCTTGTAGTAAACAATAGTATGTGTGTACTACTGACAGAAAAAAGAGCGCGAAAACGGCATGACGTCACACCAAAACAACACTGACCTACGACAACGTCGCGGGGGGGTCCACGTGCTCGTAGTAAACTTGACCTTCAAGGTCACCACGTGGTGATTATCAATGAAAGGTCAACGACCTTGCTGATTATCAGTTGTAAACAATAGTAAAGTTGACCTCTGGGGTCAACACGTGGTGATAACACTGATAACAGAGGTCAAAAGGTCTCCCAGAACCCGCGTTTTACACTACTTCAACCTTTATTTATAAAACATGAAGCCATGTTTGGCTAACGCAATTTGAAAGGCATGTTTTGCTAACGCAGCTCCTTCCGTATTTCTTGATTGATTTTAACGATTGAAAAGCAATTCCTTATTCGTAATTTTGCAATGAGGTCTTCATTGTACAATATTTTTACACTGAAGGGTGCTGGAAGCCCTCAAGTAAGTTTCTCGGCCATACGAATAACGTGGGGAGAGATTTAAATTAATACAAGTAACAGCTGTTCAAATGTTAATGAAAATATTTATAAATTTGTAAGACACGATTGAATGTAAGTTATAATATTAAGGAGCTTAAAGATATTTCTTAACGATAGAGATAGTAAGTTCAATTGAGTCAGTGGAAGTTTTGTCTTAAATTTAAATAAATAAATAGGTGTGTATGCAGGTCCTTTATACAATACTACATCATTCCCACTGTCATGAATCCCCAATGCGTATAAAGGACTCAGGCGTGCACACACTTTCCTTTATACGGCTTGTTTTATACCACTTGATTGGATTTCAAGGGCTAAGTTTGATGAACTTCCAAATAGTTTATAGAAATTTTCAAAAATATTTGACACTGTCCTTTTAACGCCTATCATTAGTCCAATTACATTGTTCTTTCAAGTTAAATATTTTTATAATATTCCACAGTGGGTTGATACATTTTTATTTTGTACCTCGTTTATTTCATATTGTTGATTTTTAGATTGCTTTTAAATCGTTTAGTAGGGTTTATTATTGTTTCTGTTCGTATTTTCATTTATAGCTATTATATCGACCCTCTTCAAATGAAAATTTCGTCATGAATTTATTTGTGGAAAATATGCAAGGTTTATATACATATAACAAGATGCACTATTGATTCAGTGTATATACGTATCCATAATGTCTATATGCAAATTGCTTTGGATTTTGGGAAAAAGTGATTAGTAAATTATTGACGTAATAAGTAACTATAGATTTTGATAGCTTCTTACCTAGAATAACTCATTTTTTATGACAGATTTCAAGAATCTAATTAAATTTCTGTTGTCTCTCTATGAATATTTTCACTGTATTTCAGTGCATCTGCTTTAGTAAGGAATACGTTTTGCAGTCTATTCACAATGCTGATAAATACGTTTAATATAGGTATAATATTCAAAATGCTTCATTAATAGAAGTCCATCATCACATATATTTATCCAGTTATCTACATAATGGTTTGTATAGATAAAGCATTGAGTATATTGAATAAATGTAAGAACGTAAAAGGAAATGTGTGTGTATATATATTATTATTTTCATTGTGTTGTCTAAATTTTGTTTATTAAGACCAAAATTGTTCAAACACAATTTATTTCGTACTTAGTAAACACCATCTAACGGGATAAGGCATGGCGCATGCGCGCTGCAGATGTCACAGCTGTGAATGTTTAGCGCATGCGCGCCTCGAGTATCACGACAAACGAGAGACGCGATGCGCTGCCGCTCGGGGCACCTTTTGGCCTCTGCTCCACTCTGATCTCACCAGCTGGTCGCCTCAGCTGTTTTGCATAACAACAGTCGCTGTGGGTCGTTCTCGTCTAAGAAGGCGTGTCTGATGTGCCCCCATAAGGAGTCACTGGGCACGCGAACACCTGAATCAGCATCATCCGGTAGTTTATGGGGCCAGTTCTGGCGTTGACTTGTTACCGTACCATCATCATGGGAGGAGGATGTAGTAGGAGGCTCGGAGTGGTCAGAAACTCTGGTGATTTCCGGTCTGGTTTCTGACCAGAACGAATCTATTCTTCATAAAATCGGTGTTACGTTTTTTAAAATGAAGCAAAAACATAGCTGCACTGGTAATCCTCTAGACGTTGTTCATCAGCAGATTTTAACGATTTAAATTTTGACAATTCTTGGATAAATATATAATGTTAATTGCTCTTTGGTTTTTGCAGTTTGCTGGTATTCATTTTATTTCTTTTTTATAATAATTTAAAACTTTTGTATTACAAATATTGAATAATAAATTAATAAAATATGCCAACAATCATTATTCTACACTAAAACACCTTCAAATTACATTCCAGTAAAAAACACACTAAATTTCGGTTAACCATTCATCAATGATCTTATGGGGAATGGAGCGTCAAGACCGCCGTACGTGTATGGGTGGGCGAATGCTTCAATTTCCATATATGTCTTAAAACCTTTAAAACAAATTGGAAAAGACGTAGTTGAAACATGAAATACACATGGTTGAAATTATAGCCATCCAGTGGTATCAAATGCAATGACCACTGTGCAATGGAATAGTTTGCCGGCGCGGTAGATCAGATTAAATTATAATAATTAAATTATTTAATTTAGCTTCGAAGTTCGAACTCATGGCCCAAGGTTCAAATCCCCAACTGAGCTAACGTTAGGTACTTCATTCGTTGAATAAAATTCACGTACATACCTGTAGACTCATGTGAACTGGCGAGTAAAGTTTAAAAAATGTATCCAAGATGGTGACCACTTCAGCCACACCTCAAGGCATCACAACGTTTAAGCCTTGTAAAGTTTCTCTCTCTTTGTCAGTTTATTATACAACCATTGGTATAACATGAGGTATCTTTGAGCATCACTTCGCTCTACAATTGGTACAACTTGAGATATCTTTGAGCATCACTTCGCTCTACCATTGGTTCAACATGAGGTATCTTTGAGCATAACTTCGTTCTACCATTGGTACAACATGAGATATCTTTGAGCATCACTTCGCTCTACCATTGGTTCAACATGAGGTATCTTTGAGCATAACTTCGTTCTACCATTGGTACAACATGAGGTATCTTTGAGCATAACTTCGTTCTACCATTGGTACAACATGAGGCATATTTGATCATCACTTCGTTCTACCATTGGTACAACATGAAGTATCTTTGATCATCACTTCGTTCTACCATTGGTAAAACATGAGGTATCTTTGAGCATAACTTCGTTCTACCATTGGTACAACATGAGATATCTTTGAGCATCTCTTCGCTCTACAATTGGTACAACTTGAGATATCTTTGAGCATCACTTCGTTCTACCATTGGTATAACATGAGATATCTTTGAGCATCACTTCGTTCTACCATTGGTACAACATGAGATATCTTTGAGCATCACTTCGCTCTACCATTGGTACAACATGAGGTATATTTGATCATCACTTCGTTCTACCATTGGTACAACATGAGATATCTTTGAGCATCACTTCGCTCTAACATTGGTACAACATGAGGTATATTTGAGCATCACTTCGCTCTACAATTGGTACAACATGAGGTGTCTTTGAGCATCACTTCGCTCTACAATTGATACAACTTGAGATATCTTTGAGCATCACTTCGCTCTACAATTGGTACAACATGAAGTATCTTTGAGCATCACTTCGCTCTACAATTGGTACAACATGAGGTATATTTGATCATCACTTCGTTCTACCATTGGTACAACATGAGATATCTTTGAGCATCACTTCGCTCTACCATTGGTTCAACATGAGGTATCTTTGAGCATAACTTCGTTCTACCATTGGTACAACATGAGGTATCTTTGAGCATAACTTCGTTCTACCATTGGTACAACATGAGGCATATTTGATCATCACTTCGTTCTACCATTGGTACAACATGAAGTATCTTTGATCATCACTTCGTTCTACCATTGGTAAAACATGAGGTATCTTTGATCATCACTTCGTTCTACCATTGGTAAAACATGAGGTATCTTTGATCATCACTTCGTTTTACCATTGGTACAACGAAGTATCTTTGAGCATAACTTCGTTCTACCATTGGTCAGCCTTCAAACCATATTGAAGTGATGTCTTATGAAGATCTTTTGAGAACTTATGAAGCACTGATATAGGACCAATTCAAAATTACCAGGACGAAAATTTAGTTTTTTGTTTCATTTTGTAGTGAATAAATCATTAATGAATTTACATGTCAATATCAGCTATGCTTGGATGTTATTACTTCAAATATTATGAACTAAACAATTCCACATCGAACTTATCCACGAAAATTCAGATGGAAATCTTTGAATGGACGATTACAACTATTATTCAAACTTACCAATACGGTGGTTACTTCTGCAGCACGTAGCCTAATACCATATAGGACGCGATAACTTCTGCAACACGTAGCCTAATGCCGTCTAGGACGCGATTATTTCTGCAGCACGTAGCCTAATGCAGCCTGGGACGCGATTACTTTAATTCAATTGAAGGTTGGCCATTCCAAGCCTACACTTTCTTGAGCTGGCTCGAGGGAATCTGCAAGAAGCCTACAAGTCCATTCGCATAATACCAAACTCGTATTGAAGGGGCGAGGTTATTGCATGTGTTGTGAAATATGGGCATGCCCTCCGTAGCTAACGCATGATAATCGATGCTATTAAGTCGATTACGACATGTAATACGTGTGTATTGGTCGAATGTAGGCTCAATATAATCCCAAAGACCAAGTGAACAATAAAAGACATAATAAACACTTAGAAGTCGTGTAATAAAAGCTGTGTAAGGAGTCGTGGTCAAGTAATCGACGAGGACTTTTTCTTTCACTCGCGACGGGATGGACCATGATTTTTTACGTATTTCAGTGTCCTGTCTTTTCTCGCTTCCCAATAAAATCTAAGGGTAAAATCATCAAGCCCCCTTAGTTCACAAGACTGCTAGATTTTTTTTAATAGGTGTATGTACCCATCAAGACCACTGTACGTGTATGGGTGGGCGGGTGGGTCAAGACCACTGTACGTGTATGGGTGGGCGGGTGGGTCAAGACCACTACGTGTAGGGGTGGGCGGATGGGTCAAGACCACTTTTTTTTAACACGTAAGTAATCTAATACTGAAATAATTATCGTATTATTATCGTACAAATTTCTATGTATTTAATAGGTGATAACTGAGTATCAGTATCATATATAATCATTCCAATGTATGTGAATGAATGGGAAATAGGACCATTGCCACTTTACGTGTATGGGTAGGTGGGTGGGCTATTCCAATGTATGTGTATGAGTGAGTGGATGGGCCATATCATATTACTTGTATTATATTACCACTGTAAGTTTATTGGTGGGTAAAAATAGTTGATTACAAAACTACACCAATACTGTGTGATTAGGATTCCACGATAAAATATTGATCCCTTTGTTCCTTTTTATGTTGGGCTGTTAATAAATTTTTTATAAAGAAAGATTGGTCGTTCTTAATTAGTAACAAAGCCTACACAATCAGTCATCTCGTTCATCTGCAACTGTTACTAACCCATGCCCTGTTAATTTTTGTCTAGATGAAAAATAAATATATAGATATCTTGATGTCTTTCTTTCTTAAAAACTAAAGAAGAATTCTTTATATTTCAAGTAAGTATATTGTAAATAATCATTTAATCACACACTATTGTTCATAACCAAAATAAATATTGGTTCTGTGAGCAAGAAACTCACTTCAGAACTCGATGGCTCCGGTGAACTCTTGTATCTTATATCCTCCGAGCCTTAATGTGCAGAATGAATGCTCTTTGTGGATGTTGACGTTAATCTTCAGCGTTGTCAGTTACGCCTGTTTGTAATTGGTGAGTCGGGCCCACCAGAAGTGAAAATTTAGATCAGCTGATGTAAATCAATACAGTTGACAGTCTACGATTGGCTTAGTGTTCCAGAAAAACACTAAAGTCCGTCAAAAGAAATGGATATGTCAGAGTTCTTTAATGGTCTCAACCTTTACACGTTTAGTCCTTGTTTTGTAGTCTCATAAACCTTTACATTCCTCTGTTATTACTGGACGAGACACAGTTCACAATTAACTGGGTTTGTCTTCCACCTTGTCTGTTAGTCCAATCCGTTAAGAAATATGAAGTATGTGGATAATTTAAACTTTAGTAGTATTTATAATTTGTCACTCTTAACAACCAACATTTTTTCACGTTCTTTTAGCCCTTTTACGGCCAACACTGGACCAATCGTCACAGTATTGTTCCTTTTTTCGTTCTTTATTCTCCCTCAGCGTATGCAAAAGACCTAAGGCTATTGTTATCATTTAGCTTTATCTCTGAGCAAATTTAATTTTGTTTTTCACGATTTTACTTTATTGATTTATTATTCATTAAAATAATAAATAAATGATTTTAATGAATCAAGACGCCGATCGCTAGGCGAATATGACGGACGAATGAGTGTGATGAGTGTAGATGAACGAGTATAGTCATTCTTACTAACTAAGGTCGGCTGTTCCTCATAAAGAGCTATTTATTAATAGCCCAATAGCCAGGGTAACTAGGGGACCTACAGCTTTACGTGGAATCCGAACCACGTAGTGTTGGTCTGATTTTCAGCTATCTGACAAGTCTGACACTCAGTTCTCTTTCCCTATACAACATCCGAACCTTAACTACCACCCAACATAGACACCCCAGATTTATCTAGTAGTGCCCACTAGTCGATAGTAACCACTGAGCGGAAGACGCGGCGGGTACCAAGCATAGAACCTATCGCCTATTATTTACTCAACACTTTGTCCCAAGTAGCTGGGTTACAGCACTGCGCCACCATAGCCGACTGTACTAATATTTTATATGTTCTGCCATCTACTCTACTGTTTATTTTTAAGAGCCCAATTATCTTTTTTATGTTAGTTTTGTATATATGTTTAATAATAATCTATAATAATTTAGTAATATTGTAAATAATTTGTCAAAACATTATTGCTTAGTTCGCATTGACCAGAGAGGGTTTTAAATTTCATCCAGCAAGCGAAATACGGACCACCAGTTCAGTAATTATGAATTCGAACCTTAGAAATTATACTGTACTCCATGCCTTTTAGTCTCTGAGACAACAGCCGATAGTGTTATTTTAATATGTGTTACTTGTTACTCTACGTTTTGTTATATTATCATTTAGCACTTTTAGGTGTGTGTTCAGAATACAAAATCGTCTTTCTCATTTTGTCTATAATCTGTTCAGTTCGTTTGATGTTTGAATGTATTTTTTTTTTTAATTTCATGTGTATTGTTGTTGGAAATTACAACATATCGCATTTAAAATTCAACCATTTACAGTGTGGTTTCCTTCGTTTTTTCAGAGTTATATCAATTCTTGTCATGTTAATTACAGAACAAACATCAACTATTTTTTGTGAAAAATTGAAACAAAATGATGTGTAAATTTATCTTGTAATATACATATAATTATATTTGTTTGGGGTACTTATAAGATAAGATGTTTTCGTTTTAGGGAAATCCGTAAAATTGAATTGATATATTTAACATACTGATATCGTCACAAACTTGGCCAGTAACCATCACGCACAACCGAACGTTGTTTTTCGGCATGTTTACCTCCACTAACGACGTCCCATTCCTCTCCCATCCGATCCTTCAGGATAAGGGAAAGGACAAGTCGTCAGATAAAAACAGCGCCATTTTTCCCTCTCGCTCACCGTAAAATATTGACGCCGTTTTGCAGAGAGGACGGCGGCGGAATATTGATGCAGGGTCTGCGCTCAGTTAACACGCCCGACACGCTTGACACGCGAGACAGCTGACTGACGCGGCGTTATACCACCTCTATATCGGGAATGCGAAAACCCATAAATGGCCTGATGTCTTATTTTGCAAAGTGGACGGGAAAAAGTACTCGCCACAAGTGATTTGTGCTATAATTTTTTTCTCTTAAAAAATGAAGATCGTTACAATATATAAGACAACTATAATACACTGAAACTGAAAGGTTACGCTTTTAATTCACGTCATGTTATTTTCAGTGTAAGTATACGTCATGATTAAATTAAACTTTTATTGACAGTTTTATTACTAACTAGATAAATGTATGCTCAAGAAAGAGTCATTTATTAACTCAGTGGATAGAGGAAGCTACAAAATTGTCATATATCTGAATTACGTGGAATATTTAAAGCTTATTTTGTTTTATCTCGATATTTGTTGCCTAAAATCACTCAAACTTTGCCTCTACAACAGATAAAAAAGAAACAGAATGCCATGAGACAACATCGAACGCCTCAGTGGAAGTTATAAAAATATATTACATGTAATATGTACCTTTATATATCTGTAGTAATAATTACTACACTTATCCTTGAGGATTTGGGAAGAATAAGTAGTACTGCTACCCGCTTGACAAACTGGAAAAATAACTACTCGACACAAATTTAGCACACTATTTACTGGATGTGACCTTTGTGTCTCTCTTCTCTGTGCATCTAGATTGCTTAATACTCAATAAGCATCGTGACAATTTGAAATAATAAGATTTAATTTCACTTTAGTTGTAAGATTAATTCTTTAATAACTATTAATTATAACAAAAGGAGCTTAAACTATTATTTCTATAGTCAATGGTAAATTGAACTGCAATTTATCGCCAGTTAGTTAGGGGTACTTAGAGATAACAACAAATATGAACCCATACACGTACAGTGGTACTGACCCACCCGCTCACCCATACACATACAGTGGTTCTGACCCACCCGCCCACCCATACACGTACAGTGGTATTGATGTGTACTTACATTATAGATGTAGACACATTTTGGAAGGTGTTTTCAGTTTGTATGATATTCTCACTGAGAACCAGTTCAGCCTGACATTTCAAGTACAAAGCCAATTTCACGTAAGTTAAATAATATGCTAACTGACCTCGTTTGTTTAGAAGCATCTACGTTGGAATCTTGGTGCTATAGCAGTGTCAGGGTCGTACCCAGGGTTAGTGTATGGGGGGGGGGGTCCTTGGGTTGAGTGACTAACTCTAGGATAAAACATAACCTAAACTAAAAATTTAAGTCGAACTATCTTTATTTGCTTATAATGTATATATTACTTTTATAAATAGTTAAGCTTACAAATAATTAAAGTTACGAAGAAAGGGCTGCCCTTTATAATCATGAAACAACTATTTTCAACTAACAATTTCCCACTTTGCAGTCTTTGTCGAGTGTTGCTTACCTTAACTTTTTTTATTATGTTTGGGGGCTGACCCTCTGCCCCCCCCCCTGGATACGCCACTGAGCAATGTCAACAAATTTCTCGCTTGTTTTGCCTATCAAACCTTAGCTGGTACGACCACACGAACTACCTCAGCAAAAAATATATTCAGCGCACTAAATAACCACAAGAATTCGAATTCTTACAAATAAAAGTGCATCACTTGTACCTTATCACTCACTTTATTTTCTTCCCATCAGCGCTGTGAACGGTTGCTTGAAAACCAGTGACAATACGAAAATTTGAAGAATTCTCATAGTTAGCAAAAGAGTGTCAGAACAATTTTGAGGTTAAATTACACGGAATGTTGTAAACAATATATCATTGTTTATCGTGTTTACAACAACAATCGAATGTTTATCGTGGATTCAACAATCCCAGAAGGTACAATCCTTACCAAAGGTCCAACACCTCATCTTATCTTTAGTTTTGAGGAAGTGTAGGCAGATTGTTCCTAACTCAATTATACACATATCATATAACACTAATCATCTGTATTTAGAATACATTTTACAGTGGTCTGGATTGTGATATAATATCTGGTGTATGTGATAATCAACTTCCAACTAGTGTGTGTATATATATAAAATAGGGAGACCCCTGCACGCTTCACGTACCAAACCCGCCAACTGATCGTGTAATTTAGTTACTTTTCTTCGTATTGCATAATTACATCATTAGAAAATTACCTCATGTCAAGTTGCACTGTCTTTACGTCTCTCACTCGTATAGTTAGTGATGGCAAACATTCTGATAGTTTAAAAATATTTTAAATCATTTAAAAATCTTGAATATTTTTTAATACTCTAAAATTATTTCTTATTACGCATATAGATTTTCTTAAATTTATTATTAAAAAAAAATTAAAATTAGATCTTCTAATTTCTTTAAAAATGCGAATTTAGTCAAACTTCTATTTTGCTCCTTAGTACGATCTAGATTAGAATATGGTTCAGTTATCTGGATGCCATCATACGCTTACCTCTCAGATATGGTTGAGAATGTTCAGAAAAAATGTTTGAGGTTTTTGTATTTCAAGGAATTTGGTCACTTTACAACAGTGATATTCCATATACTATCGATATTTCATTTAGACTCTCTGAGTGTGCGGCGGAAGGTGGCTATGTTGGCTTGCCTGCATAAGCTTGTTGGTGGTGGGCTCGACGACTCGGCTCTATTGTCAAAACTACAATTCAATGTTCCTCGGCCTAATACAAGGAGTCGTGTGTTGTTCACTCCCTGCTTTTCTCGTACTAACCTGTCTGCTAACTCTCCACTCAATGTTATGATTAGGCTACACAATTCGCTTTCCGTAAGTGTTGATATTTTTAGTTATTCATTAAACAATTTTTTAAATCTGTAAACGCCAGTATGTATTAATTTAGTATATTGTAAAATTAATTTATTGTAACATTTTTTATTGATCTAATTAATGGCATTGTAATTTATTAATTTCAACATATTTTAATTGTACGTTTTTATTTGAGCATGTGCAGAATAATTGCCTTGTAATATCTTATTTAAATATGTATTAAGCCACTTTTTATATGTTTAGTTTGTTGTAATGATTAAATAACCTAATATATTTTGACCGAGCATTAAGTTATATCGTCTGTTTGCAAGTTTAATATATTTATTTTTGTTGTTTGCTTTTCTGTATGCTTTGAAGTGATTCTTGAAAGACTACATTCCTCGATATTTATACACTGTATTATTTGAATGTAACATTGTAATTGGGTTTTAATGCCTGTAATGTATGCATTTTGTCAATAAATGAATTTGAATATAAAACCTAAGAAGAATATTTATGCCAAGTGTAGTATATTTAAATATTTGAATGAATGTGTAGTCAGTAAATATTTTTAAATATTTAATGCTTTTGTGTACACTTTTTATGTGCCATCTAAAAAAATTTCTTAACATTTTAAAATTGTTTATGAAAAGTAGATTAGTTATTGATTTTAGAAAAAATATGTCAAGTTGTGTATGAAATTTGTTATAAAATAAGAGTATTACAACATTAACAAATTTACATTGACAGCCTAAATAATTAACAAAAATTAAAAACAGTGAGTCTATTACAAAATGCATAAAACCACCTGAGAATATAGGAATATATTTCAGGTTAATAGCTGAAAATACATCTTGATATTTTATATAAATATGGATTTCTTACTATTAATAACATGTTTCTTAATTAATTTCAAAAGTAAAAGAATTTTACCACACAATAATGTAGCTGGTTCTTCCTTGCTCAGTCCTAATGAACCCCTAAACTCAGCGACTGTGTTTAGCATACGAAATGAGCATGCAAACGAAGACAGACTCAGAGATGCTGTCCAATTCCGGGACAGTGTTGTAATAAAAACAGTAGGGACCCGTCGAAATGGATGTTCCATTTCGAGTTCCTTGTCTGGCCAATTTACTGGTAGGATTTGTTTGTGTATGAAGTGTCTTTCGTTCATTATCGTATGCAATGCAAGTAACCAAGTTTTTGTGTCAGCTGTTTTGGTGTCATGTGTCATGGATGATTGGATCGTTTAGGTATACGACCAAAACCTTTTTTGTTTTATTATTGTTGTGTATATTAGTCTAAAATGTTATCACATTAATAGGGTGGATTATAGGTTAAAAATGACTTTACCTTCCTAATCCATTGCAGATATCTGTGTTACATTTGTAAGTATGAACACGGGGTAAATTGATTTGTTAAAGTATGAATTGAGCAGTATTACTGATACATTACATAACATGTGACTATAAACCTACCAATAATCTCGCATTTATACTTCCTAGAACCCCTTGGGCGGTGCCCTGATGGCATTTCAAAATAAAGATAGGCCTATGTGTTAACCGGAAAACCCTAAGAATGACCATGCAACATTTCAGCTGAATAGGTCGGTAGATTTTGCTTGACAAGAGTAACACAAGCACCGACGGTGTAGTCATAAAATAACCCAACAATTCTAAAACCCTCCACTATTTCGGGCTATGTGGACAACAGGAATGTACTAAAAACCCAAACCAATTACAAACAAAAAAACATAATTAAATCGAAATTTGAATATTAACCAAACTCTATATATTTAGTGTTTTCAAAATAATTAATAAAAACAAATACAATATGTGCAATGATTCTATTAAAGAGTTTGCATTACTTCCAAAACCTTAGGGGGGAGGGGGAGACATTTCTTGTCCCCACTAAATTAGCACTCTTGAATGCAATTCCAAGGGATCATGAATCGGTGGAGTGGACTATGAAATTTTAGAAATCACAAGCTACTATTGAAAGACACATAAGTGATAAGTGTCACAAAAAGTACATATTTCATCACAATCTATGGAAAAATAAAATGATTAATTTTGAGAAAATTATTTTCTTGTAGGTCTATCCTCTTAAGTGTTTTTTTTTTTTTTTTTTACTCTGATTGAGTGGTTTTCTCAAATTGCATTTGGTTGTTTGTATGGTAGCTATTACAGGTATACAACTTGCGATATTAGATGAAAAGTTTTTAAGATGTTTCTTTCTGACAAATGTGTGAAAGTAAAAAAACTTTAAATTTATCTTTATGTTTTTTACATTTGCTGGGGGATATTTCCCGTGCTAAACCCAAAAGGGACACCGGGGGAAAGCTGCGGGGAAAAAAAAACATTTTTGGGGAATGGGGACCACCAAAAGGGGAAAACCAAAACCCTTCTTCCACGGGAAAAAAGGATAGGTATTTTCACATAAAAGGCTCCAATGGGTCCCAACGAAATATTTTCTCACTTTGGATATTTTTTTTTTTTAAAAACCTAATCCCTTTTTGTTTTTCCTTTTAGGGGGAGGTGAAAGCCCTCCAGCTAACCCCTTACACATGGTAAAAATGACACTTCAATCCATAGACCGGGGGAACTCCAACAGATGCAATAAATAGTTTTCCCCATCATGAGGTTAAAGGGCAAAGGGTTTCCTAGCATGATTTGAAAAGCATAAATTTTAATTAACTGAACATCCATTTCCAGTTTGGATTTTTTTTAGGAAAACCTATTGGTTTAAAAAAAGAATAAACGGACAAACATTCCTCTCAAACAATGTTTGGTTCCCCCAAAGGGAAGAAAACATTTCAGTTAAAATTTTTTTGGAAAAAAACACCGCTTTTTAAAAAAGTCATTTGTTTCCCGGGTTTTTGTCAATTTTAATTTCATTTTTAAAAACATTTAAAAAGTATTGAAGAGTTGCTTTTTATGAAGCTTCACAATGTTTCTATTCCAACAAGGAGATGGGGGGGTGGGGGGAGAGAGAGGGGATTCTACTTTTTTGAAAACGGGAATCATTTTTTTTTCCCCAAAGGGTTTGACATATTTGAGAAGAAGAAATCCACTAATAAATGAATCTCTGAAAAATTCTTTTTAAAAAGGGTTATTAGAATAACACGTTAAAAATTCACAGTCTTTACTAAACTTTTTGGGAAGGTTTAAAAGGGACTTTTTTATAAAATTTGTCACTTTTTAAAAATAGTGTCTTCAAAAAGATGTCTGTCAAAAATTTACATTCTTTTTGGGGTTACATATACATCTCACAGGATTCCTATTGCATCAAAAAGGGGGAATTACTTTCGTTTTTTAAATTAAAAATTATCATAAGAAAAAAAAGTTTCCCAAAACATTGATTTCCCTTTTCATAAAGCACATTAGTTTCTTTAAAAAATCTTTTAAATTTAATTTTTTTTTATAAATTTTTCCATTTTTTGATCTTTTGGTAGTCATGATGGATTTAAAAATTTTTTCAGGTCCCCTTTTCTTGTACAAAGTTTGCTAATTAAAAAAAATTTTAAATATATAAAAAATGATAAAAAAAAAAATTTTAAAATTCATTTGTGTGGGTCTTGGGGAAAAAAACTTTTAAAACATGTTTATTCCCGATTTATGTGACCATTTTCTTTTTCCCAAATGGGTTTAAAAAGTGATAAGAAAATTAAAAATTTTGATTTTTGTGGGTGTAGGCCCATTGAAACCCCAATTAAGACACGGGCCTTCAAACCTTTTTATTAAGGAAAATTGAAGTTTTAATAAAAAAAAAAATATATATATTTTTTTAATCTCTTAAACTTCTAAAACATAGAAAAAGTTTTTCCCAAAAATTTTTGCGTACAATAAAATAAATATTATAATATATATATAAATAAAATATAAAATAATTCTTTTTTTACACTATTTTTGTCTGGGGAAAATTTCAGATTTTGAAGGGATCTTGACATGATAAAATATCCAAAACAATAACCACAACACTTACACTAAACTTTTAAAACAATGTTACAAAAAACTTAACTTGATAGTAAAATGGGTTTGGGTTTACATATTTTTAAACCCAAATACGCCCTACCTGAATAAATTGTTTTTTTTATACATTTTTACGGGAAATTTTTAAAATAAAAAGGTAAAGGGGATTTTTCTAAAAGGGCCCAAGTTTGCTGTCGTGTCTACTTGTCTTGGTTTTAAAAAAAAGGGGCGGGTGTAATTAATCAAGACCCCAGGGATGTGGGGGTAAAGGGAAATGTGCCGGTATAAAATCTTCAGGCGGCCCAAATTACTGCACATTTTCCCATAGGGAGTAGGGGGATCTCTGAGTCTGACCCAGCATTATCCCGTAAAACAAAGTTTAATTAATGTTTTTTAAAAAATTTATTTACCCCAAAGGAATTTTGCCTAAATTTTAAAAAATCAAGTTTTTTTTAAAAGGGTTTTTTTTTTTTTTATTCTTTTTAAAAACACTAATAACAAAATGGGAAACTTTTTATACTTTTTGGTAGGAAAAAGTACCTAAATGAAGTTTTAATTTTATTTTTATCAAGGGATAATTTTATTTTTAATTTTTTTCTCTATGAAACCATTTTTTTTATTTAATAAATTTTAAAAGTGAATTCCAGAATAAAAAATTATTTTTTTAACAGTCATCCCCAGTGAATAATTTTGTGCAGTCAAGCCTCCGCCCAAATCTCCTGGTTGACTTTGGAACTATTATTTGAAAACACTTTTTTCTATCAGGAGCCCCGTTGTCCCCGCCCCTACAAAAAAGGGCCCGGGGGGGGGAAACCCCCAAACCCAAATTGTGTGTCTTGAACAGTCGGGGCATTTTGACTCTCTTTTCCCCCCGGTGGGCAAACAGACTGCAGGTTTTATCGGGGGGGGGGGGGTTTGATTAGCGGTTTGGTTTAACAAAAAATGACTTATAATTTTCAGTTGAAAATTACTTAACTTGAAAACATTTCTGGGCTTACTTTTTTTAACATTTTTTATTTCAGATTTTAACAGGGCTTTATGGATAAGCTTCCTAAATTTCACTTTTTTCCCCAAGGGGGTTTTTTGGTTTTTTTCCCTTAAAACTTTAAAAATAGAAACTTTTTAATTTGTATTAAAAAAAAATTCTCAATTTAGGGACAAATTTTAAAATTTTTTCCCTTTTTCAAAAAAACTTTAAATTTTTATCATCCCTACTTCAAAAATTTAAGCTTTTTTTTAAAAAAAAACATTGAACCAAATGGGGGATAAAAACTCAAAAATTGGGGGGCAAGTGTAGCAATTTTTCTTGATTTTATTTAAAAAAAAATTAACTTTTACCCCCATAGAAAATAAACTTTTGAAAATATTTATTTTTCCCTTTTTTTTTTAATAAATTAATTTTCCATTAACACTGAGACCCAAGTTTTGGATTAAAAACTTGGGCCCTTTTTTACTCCTAGGTGGGCACTGGTGGGCTTGCTGAAACCCACTAAAAAGGGGGACAAAGTTTTTTAGGAGTTTTGTAGGCGAGGGGTTGGGATGCTCGTTCCTCTTAATACCGACATGGGGGTCCCCCTTGATGATTGCTATGGGCGGGGACAAAACAGAAAAATCGGGGTTTGCCCAAATGTTGGGGGGGAATCAGGGTGGGGAATTTTGTAGGGAGAGATAACTGAGAAATTCAGGCTTTTTAAATTAGCTGAAAATCAGAACAAAAATTTGGGTTCGGTTTCCCCCACTTAAAGCGTGGGTTTCCCTTAGTTCCCCTTTGGTTTTGGGGCTTTTAAATTTTAAATTGCCCTTTTTAAAAAACCCTTGAACTCAGAAAAGTAACCAGACTTCATAAATCCTAAAACTCATAAAAAACTTTTCATTTTTTCGCCTTAAAATACCAACAACGTTGTGTGGGGTTTCTCTATGTGGGAATAGTTTGAAGCATTATCCCGAGACATACATTGAAAACCCAAAAAGTTTTTGACCACATTTTAAAATGGGTTTTTTTAAAAAAGTCAAAACCAAACATAATACCAAACCAAAATTTTTAATTTTGGGTTTACTTCTGTGGGGGGTTTTTTTCCGGTTTTGGATAATTCATAGATTTTTTAATTTTTTCTCCCAAATTTTAAAAGACTGTGTTTTTCTGTCACACAGATTTGTAGTTTTAAATGCAGAGTTTTTTTTCATGTTTAAATGATAGTATTTTTTTTAATTTAAAGGGTTATGATAAAAATGGGGGAAATTTGAATTGCATTGATGACAAATTAAATTTTTGGGAAACATGGATTTTTTTAGCTTCCTCAAAAAAATCCAAAAGTTGTACTTTTGTTTTTTTCGATTCGTTTTCCTCCCAATAAACTTATTTAAAAAAATTTTATCAAAATCAAAAAATTTCTTCAAAACCCTTTTTTATCATAAAATTCAAATTTTTTCTCATTTAAAGTAATAAGTAAAATTTTCATTATTTGACATCAGAACTATGGGTTATGTGTCAAGGTTTGTTGATCCAAAAAAATGGGGTTCATTTAAATTCCAAAACATTTTCTCCCAATTTTTTTTTTTTTGGGAATTCTGCAAATTTGGAATTTATTATCTATTTCCTTTGATTTATCACGGGTTGTCGGAATAAAAACAATCTGACTTTTCTTTTCAGTTCACAATTTATGCTTTCCCAAAAAATTCAATTTTGTCAGAAAAAACCTTTTTTTTGGGCCCTAAAATGAAACCGTATTTTTTCCTTTTTTGTTCTCCCCCCCTCTTTATGTGTTTTTTTGGGCCCCACAATTTTTTTTAAAAGTTTAAAAATTGTTTTTTTTCCCCATTTCATGTATAATTTTGGGAAATTTTAAAAAAAATTCTCTTTTGTGAAATAAATTACAGAGTGAAAAAAAAAATGTTTTTGTGGGTATGAAAAAAAACAACATATTTACCAAATTTTCTGGTTTTTTTTATATTTTAGTCTTTTCCTTAAAAAATATTTGTCTTTTTTTTTTCAAAAATTTGGGTTAAACTAAAGAAAAAAAGAAAAAAAGTGGACTGTTGCGAAAAAACCCTTTAAAAGTAGCTCGATAATTACTAAAAGGGTAATTTTCGTATAAAAAACCCATTTTTAACCCCCAACAACAAGAAAAAAAAAGGTTTGAACTAAAAAAAAATTTGGGTTTGCTTTGAAATTAATAATTAAACAGCAAACTTTTTCGATTTTTTGGGAAAACCTGAAAAATTTTCCACCTGATCGGTTTTTTGTTTCCGGGCCAAATTTTTGGGGAAACTAAAATTCCAAAACCCAAAACAGGGGACTCCCCTTATTTTCCCCATTGATTGTTTTCTATTTACATTCATTCTATTATTGAATTTATAATTATATTTTTACACTTATAAATATTTTTAAATGGACTTTTCATGTTGGTTTTTTTTAAGTTTTTAGAACATCCCTTTTGAAAGTTCACCCCCAATCTTTTTTTTAATTATCCAATTTTTAAAAAAAATTTATTATTAAAATTTTAAAGTCTCCATCAAAAAAAAAAATTTTCATTACAAAATGTTTTTTTTCATTTTCCTGTTTCAGGATCGGGAATTGTGGAGGGGGGAGGAAATCTGATGTTCCTGAGGTTCCCCAAGTGTTTGAGGAAATTTACCCCGTTTTGTTGAAACAGAATCTTGTTGGTTCTCGAGAGAGTGAAAAACCTTCAAAACTGACATTTCAGGAAATTGGATTTTGTTTGTAAGTTTAATGTCAGCAAAAAAATCTCTGTTTTGTGAAAATGTGGATGATAAATAACATGTTACCCTAAAATTATTAATTGCTTTTAAAATTTAAAATGATATAATAGGTGGTTGGCTTTAAAAAAAAATTTAATATGGTTTTTTAATTTTTTAAGGTTAAAAACAACCGATAAAAAAAAGCATCATTGTTTTTGGGGCCCCCTCCAATGCCCTTTAAATTTGTAATTGTACAAAAAAATTTTTCGTTACACATCTGAAAAAAATTTAAACTACACGATAGCTAATTTGGGTTACCTCAAATATTGGTGTACCCCAAAAAACATTTAATTTTTTTTTTCAGAGAAAATTCCATTGTTTTTATAAACAAAATGATTTCCCACCCAAATTTTTAAAATTTTGGGAAGTCTCAAAAAAATCAGGGGTTTTTGGGGGTCCTTTTGTGGAGCGCTATGTGGGTTACCATGTTTTTTTTGAGTCTAAAAATATCACTTTTTTTGTGGTCCTTTGTGGAGCGCTATAAAATTTCCCAGGGGATTTGGAGTCTAAAAATATCAGCTTTTTTTGTGGTCCATTGTAGAGCCCTAGTTTAATCCCATTTGTTTGGAGTCTCAAAATATCAGCTGTTTTTTGTGGTCTTTTGGGGGAGCGCTATTGGTCCCATGTTTTTTGAGCTCAAAAAAATCAGCTGTTTTTGGGGTCCATTGGGGACACTAGTGTAGCCCCATGTGAATGTAATGATTTTAAAAACCATCTGTGTTTGCGGGCCCACTAACAAACAAAATTATTTGGCACAAAAAATTCCTATTAGGGGGTTTAATTATTGTAGGAGTATATAATCGGGTAAAATTTAAAATCCCAGTTTTTTTTAGGGGACATTTTCCCTTCAATTTTTTATCATATTTAATGCCCTTTTTTTTTCAAAAGAAAGGGTTTTCCCCTTAAGGGATTGTGTAGATATTTTGAATAGCCTATTCAGTTTTTTGGGGCTATTTCCCGGTTTTAATGTTTTTTGGTTTCATCATTTAAATTTTAATTTTAGAAGCCCCCTGATTACGGTTTTTATAAAATATTAAGCTAAAAACCAAAACTAGGGGTTTTCCCTATTTTAAAAATCTCTTAGATGCACCAATTAAGAGGGGAAAAGTACCTCGGGGATCAATATTTGTTCTTTACTTTTTTTTTGGCGATTTTAAGGATTTAATATAGTGAGTGCAGTTAAAAAATTTTTTTAAAACAAGGTTTTTTCAAATGCCCTTATATTTAAAATTTTTATAGACCAAAAAATGTAATACAATGTTTCAAAAGGGCCCTTTAAAAAATACTTTTATAAGAAATTTTTTTAAAATTTTTAAAAAAATGCCCCTTTAAACTAACTAATGGTCCAAAATTTAAAAAGAAAAACCCATGTAATAAAATTTTTCATTTGAAATTTAAAAAATTAGTTTTAAAATTTTTTTATTTTTATTTTAATGCAATTAAAAAAAAAAGATGAAAATTTAAAAAAAATTTTGATTAAGTACTTTTTACATGAAAATTCCAAATTTTTGTAACACAAAAAAAAAAATTTTTAAACAGGGAATATTATAAAAACTCAAACATTATTTTCTTTTTTTTAAGTAAAAAGAAAAATGTGTCATTTGCAAAAATTTTCCTGAAAGATACCAGTAATACAAAAAAACAGGAAAACATATAGATTTTCAGTGCCAAATTTTCAGTGCCGGTTTTGGGTATATTGAAATTTCATATTACACAAAAATTTTTTATGAAGTGGGAGACTAACCAGTTTCAAAAAAGTCCCTAAAAAGGGAATAATAGGGCTTTACACGGGTTTTTTGCAACAAAGTTTATGAAACAAAAAACAATTTATAACAGTTTTCCCTTTTTAATGACCACCCCATTAAAAAAGGGTTTAGTTTTTTAAATTTTCCCCCGTGTGTTTTAAATTTTTTATCTTTAAAAATTTTTTTGAAGGGATTAAAAAAAAACTTCAAATAAAATTTAGTTTTTTACCTCAATTCAAACATTTTTAATACAAATATTAATTTTCAGGGGCAAAGCTATTTTTTAAGTTTCCTAATTATAAATTTGAAAGCTATCAAACAGTTTAACCAGGTTTTAAAAAAAAAAATTTTAAATAGTTTTTTGTAATTTCTACTAAATAAAAAAACAAAAGAGTTCAATTTTCTACTATATACTACAGTTAATAGTATTTAAAAAATTTAAAATTTTTGTTTACTCTCTTTTTTTGTAACCCTTTAAATTCTTTAAAAGTGAATAAATTCCCAGGGCCTTTTGGCTGCGCCTAAAAATGAAATCAGGACTTTAAAACATTCAATTTAGAGTAAATTTGGGGAAACATGGGGGTTGACAACGGCCCCTCGAACCAGTGAAGCTCTGACTGACAAAACCCTTTTCATCTAATTTTTTTCGGTTTGGGAAAATTTTTAAATTTTAAAGATACATTATTTAAAAAAATATTAATCATACCCGGGGTCCAAAAAATTTTTATTCTTGTAAAAAAAATGAAAAAACATTAAAAAATTTTTCAGGAATACACTTTTTAAAAATGAATTTCCTTTTTTGCCCCTTGAAAACCCTCAAAATTTCTTTTTTTGTTCCCATTTGAAGAAATTTTTTTTTCATACAAAAAAAAATTGGGGTGTTTATTACCGTATTTTAAGTGTTGTACATAACAATGTTTTTTTAGATTTTTTTAAACCCAATTATTCGGACATGGGGTTTTTTAAAAAAACTTTTTTTATATATTTTAGCCCCGTTTTTTTTCCCCACAACTTTGGGAGGCTTAAACGTTTATTAAAAAATAAGGGATTTGGGGGGATATTTTTAGTTGTAAACTTTTTTTAAACCCCTCACTTCTTCGATTCACCTTTGTCCCCTCTTGAAACCCGTCCTTTTTTTTAAGTCACAAACTAAGAGCGGAACGTGAACTGTACATATTGTTTAAAACCCAAACAGAATAAGGGTGCCCAAAAATATTATTATTTTTTTTAACTTTCCCCTGGTAGCTTGATGACCATGGTTTATAGTTTTACTGTTTTGGCCTACTGATTTAAAAAACTCCCCAAAGAGTTGAATAACCTCTGCAATTTGATATTCCCCTTTTTTAAATTTCCCAATTTTAAATTCCCAATTTAAAAGTCTTTTTTATAAAACCCTTTTACCCTAAAAAAGCCTCTTTAAATGTTTTTTCACTAAGCTTGAAGTTGCCAAAGATTTTATGGGATCATAACCTTTTTGCCTAGTTCAAAATTAAGGAACCTTTTTCAAATTTTTTCGTAAAAATTTTAGGCTTTCCCCCTTTTTTCCCCCCAATCCCAAACCAAAAAATCCTTTTTACCACTAAAGGGGAATGATTTCTGGGGAATGTCAAAATTTTCAGAGTAAAAACAAACGGGCTTACAATGGGCTAAGGGATGGTTTTTTGCAAATTGTTCTTACAACCCCCCTTTTGTTTAAAAATATTTTGCGCTGGGCCAGTGGCTATACTCAATCTCTACTGAACTGGCCAACGTTTTTATTTTTTTTCTTAGGTTTAAAAAACCCGCCAAAATTTCTTTCAAAACATTAAGGGAATTTTTAAAATGCATAAACATACATAAATTGCTCTCCTCCCCCACCTTTCCCCTATAAAGTTTGGTTTTAATGATTCTTTTTTTCAACTTTTAAAAAATCTGCTTTAATAAATGAAAAACTCATTTTTATCCCATATTTTAATTTTATTTTCTCTTTTCCCTTTATTATCTTTTAGATTGTTAAGGGCAAAAATTATCACTTGTAATTTTAAATTTTCTATATATAAGGATTGGGGTTGGGAATTTTTTTAAAAAATGATTGAAATTGTACCAAAAATTTTTGCAAAATTTGCTTCCAATTTTTCTTTTGTAACTTTCTAAACGTAATGACTCTGTGCATTTACAAAAAATATAGACCCTATTTATTAAAATGTATTTTTCAATGACTGCTTTTTAGATGATAAGGGTTTTTTTTAAAAGTGGTTTATTATCCCCACCTATAATAATAAATTTTAAATAAGCCTTTCATAAATAATATAAATAAATTTTTATAAATTTAAAAGTCCATTTAGTAAAAACCATACTGGTTTCCGGGGCCCGGGACCCCTAACCCTTGGGGCCGGGGCAGAGTGTGAGACTGCAGGTGCCGCTCGCAGGGGACCCTCTCCCAAATACTGTGGGGGCGGATGAAAGGAGACAAGCCCGTGGGGGGGGCCCCAAAAAAATTGACGAAAAAAATCTTTGAGCATTTTAAAAGTCACCTGCAAGACGAAGGGGTTTTACAAAATTTTTTTGCTGACAACCCTTTTTTGGCCTTTTTTCTTCCGTTCCACTCTCACGTTCATTGGAAATATTTTTCCTTATAGTGATTTCCCGGAAAAACCCAAAAAAAAAATCCAGTTCCCAAAATTTTTTCTTTTTTATATTTTCTTGCCCGTTCCCCAAGGGGCCGGGAGGTATGTGGGTGAAATTGGGAATCAAGGAGTGAAAGTACCGCCTTTTTCAGTTGGGGGCTTGAAAACCCAAATCCTCCCCAATTCAAGCCCTTTTGCCACGCAGGGCCCAAAAATGGGGATTAAAATTTTAGGGAATCTTTTTAAATTTTTTATTTTAAATGTTAAACCCTTACTCATACTAAAATTTAAAAAATAATTATTATTTACTTTTAAAACTGTGTTGAATATATCTTTCCCAAATTTCCCTTTTAAAAAAAATATACACTTTATACAATTTAGAGTATCCCAAATCAAGGGTTCTTTTTTGCTTCAACCCCTGTTCATTTTGTATTAAAAAAATCAAATATATTTTTATAAGTCCTTTTGCCCCAAAACCAAAAAAAAAATTAGGGTTTTTAAATAAAGATTTGTTTAATACTTGATACAAAAAGTTGGGTTCTCCCCAAACCTAGGGACTTTTAACCAAATCGAAAAATCGAAACTCAATTTTATATGATGTTTTTTTTTAATTTTGGCAAATGAAAATCTGCAGTTTTATTATTGTATTTGGGGAAAACCCAATTTTTTTTAGTACTTAAAATTAATTTGGAAAAAAAAATAGTTTTAAATTGTTAGAAAAATTTTTTTACTATAGTTGGGCTTGAGAAATTTCAGCAAAATAACCCCCTTTTGTATGATTTTTGATCCTTAAATGAAATGGTTTCATTTTTAGATTATTTTTTGATCCTGGTAATCTTGGGGGTTCGATTTAAGAACTGGAAAACTATACCAAAAGTTTTTTTTCAACCCAAAACCCCACTTTAAAGACCCTTATACTTTAAAAAACACGATGGCTTTTTGTTTTGCTTCACCAAAGTTTTTCGAAGGAACCCCAAGATCAGAAAAGGGCCTCAACGGGTGGGAAGACTTGAGTGCGAGGGTGAAGGGAAACCTCGCCCCCCAAAGGTTTCTGGACCAAAAGGGAAAGGGAAATCAGGTATTACAGCCCTTATTACTTTAAAAACCCTTTAAAAATTAAACCCGGTTTAAAGGGTTTTAAAGTGAAAAAAAGAGCCCCCCCAGAAAAAACCCCGATAGACTTGGGAAACCCAACCCTAGTCAGTAAAGGAGAAAAAAACTTCCAGAAGCAGTGGGGACAGACCACCCGAAAAAACAAACCTTAGGAGCCCTCTTTCTCCACGGCCCTTTTAAAGGTGCATAATTTTCAGTTTGGTTTTAAATTTTAATTTAAAATTACGTTTAATTTTTTAACTTGCCAGTTATGTAAAATACCTGGAAACTGTAGAGCTAAGCTTAGTCAAAAAAAGAAAAGGGCATCACATAGCAGTTTTAGGATTTAAAAAATAGTTGAACGATTTTACAAAACGATTTTACAAATCATGATATGATTTATTTGATTTTTTCCCCTTCAAATTTTTCCCAAATTTTAAAACTTTTAAAACCCCTTTAAAAAAATAAAAAAAGGACCCTTTTTGTTGTATCCCCTTTTTAATTTTTTCAAAATTTTTTGGAAATCCTTTTCCATAACTGTAATAAAAAGGGCCCTTTTGGTTTTTTAGTTACTTTGACTGTTTTTATAAATATTTCCAAATTTAACGGGCTGTGAAATCAATGAATATACAAATTTATCCCGGGGTTTATAAAAATTTTCTATTTTTTGTTTGTAGAAAATTAAAAAAAAACCCCGGTCGGTTATGGAGTTCCTCTGGTAAAAACCAGCTTGGGGGGTTTGTTTAGCTATTTTTAAATTTTTTGTTTTCTTCCATTTTTTTTTTACAATTTTAATATTTTTTATTAATTTTAACAAGAAAGAGGGTTCTTCTGTAATTTACACACTCCCCGTTTTTCCCCTTTTCAGTGTAGGGAAAGATAGAATAAATTTTTACATTCCTTCTGTTTTTCTCTAAATGTCCCATAAAACCCAAAACATATATGAATTTTTTCATCTAGTCATTAACCACCTGCTTTTAGCATTTCTGCTGTAATATCATTACCCTCTCAATACTTCAACTTCTATAAGTCTTTAATTATTGTTCTCTATTAAGGGGGGGAGGGTACATTCCCCCCTTTTTATCTTAAACTTTTTTATCTATTAAATTCTGTTTTTTCAAGTCTTTTAATGTAATTTTCCATATCTCTGGTTCTTGTTTCTTCCCAAAAACAAAACAGTTGTCCATACTTATCTTTATTCCCCAAGGGGTTTAACCATTTTTTTTCTATAAAAAAAGTAAAAGTATGAAAGAAATCCTTTTTTTGGTATTGAAGATGGTTGCCTAATTTTTTAAAGTCCCCAAAATTTTAAATTATAAAAATTTCGAAGCTGTTTCCTTGGAGCTGGGGGTCCTGTGTCTGAGGGATTCCAAAGGGAAAAAACTCCCAGTAGGGTTTTTTTGCTTCGAAAAACAATTATAATTTTTCTAAAAGTCTTGTTTTTTTCTGAACATAGTTTTTTTTTCTGAAGTAGGTTATTGGGGAAAAGGCTTTACCCTACATTTGCTTGGAGGGCTGTTTTTGTGTTGTCCAAATTTTGCCACTATATCTTCCAAGCCCCAAAAAAAGGGGGTTTTCCTTTTTCTTTACTCAGTACTCAGGGGAAGTACGGGGACAACCCCTTTTTGATTCTTCACCCTTTCCCAAAAAAAATGGGTGGGTTCCTCAACTTAAATTTTAGAAGGGTTTAAAACAAAGGTAACAACTATCAGTAGGGTTTTTCAGATACGGGTAACCCCAAAAATCAGTTATATTGTTAAAGTAAATGAAATTTTACACCCCCAAACAAAACAATCCTTTTAAACCCCATTTTATTTCTCATTAAAAAAAGGGAGTCCCTAGTTTTTGGAAAAAAATATAATTAAAAGCTGTTGCTTAAATTTTTTTTTTTGCCATTCTGGGGGAAAAAATTTTATAAACCTTTTCCTTTTCAAATATTTTAAATATTTTAAAAATGTTTTTTAAAGGGTGCCTTGAAAGTTGATTTTCAATTTTTAAAAAGATATATTTTTTAGGGGTTAATGTTTTTCCTGGCAAATTTATACGGGGAACTTCATGTCAGGCCCAAGGAACCCCTTTTTACCAAAGGGGGTTCAGAGGGGGATCTGGGTTTCTTGGGTGTGTTTTTGCACTCAACGTGGGGGGATCTGGGCACCGCCCGTGCCCTTTCCTTTAGGGAAAAGACATTTATTAAATTTTATCTACCTGATTTTTATGACGCGGTCGTTAAAGTTCAAAGAGCATCTTATATGGGTTAAGTAAATGTTTTTCTATTTAATATTTTTTTTAAAAAAAAATTTAAATTGAGTAATTAGTACAAATTATTAAAGGTAATGTTGACGGTACAAAAGTTAAATTTTAAAAAAATGAAATTTTAATCTATAATTTTTACTTTTTCTTTTTTTTTTCATGATCTTTTTTATTATGGTTTTTTTTCTCTTTGTATTTAAAAGCCCCAAATTTGAGCTCAGGAGTCCATGTATGTTCTGCGTTAGTAATGAATAAATGCACCAAAATGCAGTATTTAAAAGGGCAATGATTTTAGGGTTTTTACGTTTTGGGAGGTGTAATGTTAGGAAACGGGGAATTTTGAAATCCCGCTGTGGCTGGAAAATTTTTTTCACGGCCAAAAATTTAAAAGTGACACTGGGCTGTGTCTAATGGGATAAACCCCCTTTTTTAAAAAAACCCGGGGCTGGCTTAGGGGCAATTGATGGGGTCAGGTTTTCTTTTTAAAGTAGGGATAGAAAACATGTGTTACAAAATTTTTAAATTAAAAAAAAAGAAATAAACAAAATGGACACTAACTTTTCCAACAATTTTACCCTCAAAAAGCAACCATTAATTTGACATCATGTCGGTTTTATGAGGTTTTTTTTTACAATCTCCCCAAATTTTTTAATCTCAAGTAGGAAAGGTTACAATTTCTAGCCCACAAACTGGTCGAGTACATTAAAATAATTTAATTTTGAATTTTTTGCAACCAGCATCTAAAATTTTAAAAAATGGGGCTTTTTGGTATGTCCCGAAGGTTTTGAAACCAAAAATTAGCTTTACTAATTTATCACTTTTTTTTATATGTCAAAACTATGGACTAAAAGGCAAAGTAACTTTGTTTTTTTAGTTGTTTGTATATTTTTGTCCGTTTTGGGTAATTTTTTCCAAAATGGGGGCATTTTGAAGATAAAACCCCAAATTAAATTTTTTTTTTGTCTGTAACATTATTTTGTAAATGTAAAATTTAAAAAAAAGGATATTTACCTAGTTTTAAAACCGTTTCAGGGGACCTCGTGGGAAAATGTGCCCCCACCATTTGGGAGAAATTGGTTCCGACCAATAGACCCCTAAACCCGTTTCTGGCCCCACCCTTTTCCCTGTCAGGGGCCCTGGTTCTTCCCCCCCCCACGTATAAAGTGGTACCGCAATGGAAGTCCCTTTGGGTCCAACTCTTCCTCCAAATAACATCCCCTTGGGGTTTCCCGGGAAACCCGGGAAATTGATTGGGGAGACATCCAGAAACTTTGCTTTATGGATTTAACCCAAATTTCGTTTTTTTTTTTTCTTTAATAAGTCTTGTTTTTTTGAACAGGGGATAGCTGGAATAAACGATTATAAAACGAAAAAAGACTTTAAAAATATTTTTATAGTTTTAATTACAAAAAACTAAAATTCAAGTTCTAATACATCTAAAAAAAAAATTTATTCACAGAGGGAATTATAACAAAAAAAGTCCTAGCTTCCCTTTTTAGTAAAATAGACTAATTTTAATATTTTAAAACCCTCAACAAAAATCAAAAAGTATTTTAAAAAATTAAGGGTTTTAAAAGGGAGCATTTTTTTTTTTTAAAAAGTGTTTTTCAATCATTTAAGCTCATGTTGCTTTTTTAAAGTTAAATTTTTTTTACTTTTTTTTAAATTTAATACTTTTTAAATTTTAAAAATAAAAAAACTTTTTTCCTAATGTTAAATTTCTGTTTTTTATATTTAAAAATATTCCCAAGCAGATTTATATATTTATGTACTTTATATAATTACATCAAGTTTCCTTTAAATTTTATAAAATTTTATAAATTTAAGGGATAAAAAACAAAAAGTTTACCACTAGATGAATAATGTGGCCAAAAATTTTTCTATATGGGTTCATCTGTCAAGAGTTGGTTTAAAACAGGGGTCATTTTTTACATACATCAGGGGAGCTTTTCGAATCACGAATTTTACGTTTTTGGGGAGGGAGGAAAGGGTTTTTTAGGGGTCCCATAGTGTTGTATGCACCCTTTTTTGGGGCCTCTCCTCCTTTCCCAAAACCTTTATGCAATTTCCGTCTCTAGGATCTAGTAAAATAAATTTTTTTAAAATTTTTAAAGACATCATGGGGTTTTCTTTTTAATTTTTATTGACCCCAAAACAACTTAATAACCCAAGGGATAAAAAATTTTTTTTAATTTTGATTAAATTTTCACCGTTCTTCATTTTCAATTTAAAAGTTTAAAAAGTTTTACATTAGTACAAACTGATTGTGGACTGCAAAAAATTTCCCGATTTCTATGATTTTAAAATCTTTAGACTGGTGGACTCCCGGGCCCCTTACTTGCCCTGCTAGTATAAAGGGGGAGCCCTCTTGGCAGCTTTTCTCAGTGTCGGGGGGGGAACAGGGGGGATCCACCCAATCCCGGGCCCGCCCATTTCCCCCCTCCTTCCGGGGCCTCGTATCCCCAATTCCCCCGCAAACCAGTTTTCACCTTTACCTGGGGTCCACCTCCAGGACCTCTTCACTCCCCACTCATTTGGGACTACTCAGACAACCAATTTTTTTTTGCACTTGTAAAAACTGCCTTAGGGAAAATTAACTTCAATTTGGGCCCAAAATTTTCTTTTTTAAATTAAAAAAACATAATAAATTTAAAATTATTAAAAATTTTGACCCCTAAAACCCGGGGGTAGGGTAGATTGGGGGTAAAAAAATTTACATACCATTATAGACAAGGGACATTAAAATAGTGAACTTTTTAAAAAAATTTTTGTGAGTGACATCTTCAAAAAGAAATTTAAAACAAAATTTGGTTTTAGTTTCAAAAAAAATTTTAAAAGGGGTTTGGGTATTTAAAAGGGGGGGGCGGGATTCCACAAGTTTCAAGGGCAATTGAAACTGAGTCGTCTCTCTTTAAATCATATATGTTTTTTTATAATTTATGTTTTCTTCCCAAACAAACAGAAATTCCCTTTAAAAAAATTTGTTATTTTTATCAAATACTAAAATAATAATAAAATGTAAAAATTTTGATGTAACCCCAAGATGTAAAGGCTTTTCTTTAAAATGATTTTTTTTAAACAAGGGTAGTATAAAGTAACTGGGTTTTACAGTTCGAAAAGCCTCAAGAAAAACAATATGAATATGAAATTTTAAAGAAATAGACAGGATTTTAGTAAATTAAAACCCCCCCCCCCTTAGGGCCCTTTTTAAGGGACAACAAAAATTTCACAAAAAACAAAATTTTGTTGTTTAAAAAAAGAAATATAAAATTTAAAAAATTAGGCTGTGACTGGGTTACCAGCGGGAGATAAATTTTCAATTTAACGTCACCGAAATTTAAGGGTTCCCGTTCACATCATGAAAAGCTAACGTGTTAAAAAAAGGTCCAAAAATTTAAATTTTTAAATTTTTTTTGCTCAACGATTGGGTTTTGTAAATCACCAATTTTTGTTTTTTTGGAATGTTTCCTGTGTATGAATGACCCCACACATGATCATTTGGGGTTAAAGAATAGCTAGTCCCAAAATGGCGGGAAAGGAAGCCCCGCTGGGCAAAATTTTTTAAAACGTAAAAGACCTTTGGGCTGGGTGTTTTAAAAATTTTAAAAATTTTGGGGAATTTTTTAATATAGTTTTGCAGTTTTTCTGAAATTTTTTGTAAAAAGTCGTTTCCCAAATTTTTCATTATTTTTTACATTTTTCCTATAAAAAATTTTTTTTATATACCTTTTGTAATTTTTTTACATTATATTGGTTTTTGGTCCTAATTAATAAGGCATTTTCCCCTTTTGGCCCGCTAACTGACTTTTATTTACACATTCTAAATTAAAATAAAATTTCATAATATATAAATTTTCAAAATTAAATTACTAATATCCAAAATTTTTTATTTCTTTTAAATTTAAACACAACCTTTACAACAATTTTAAATCACTAATTTCAGTCTGTTCACAAAAAATATCTGACACCCCGTCGATAAAATGTCCCTTTAATGCACTATCACTATTAAAAAACTCACCCTCACTTCTACTGGGGGGAAAACTCAACCACTCGTAGTCTGTCACTTAGACTTGTAACCCCTACAATGCCACTGCCCCACAAATAGAAGGGAGCCAAAAAGGGGGTCTTCAAAAAATGCAGCGGTTTCAGTTTTTCATATAAAATTTTTGGAAAGCCGAATGATTCTTGGAAGCGGGATTTTAATCCTTCTGGGGGCCATTTCAAAGGGAAAGGGTTTAGCTCCTTTTTTAGGGGAAAAATTAAAATGCCCTTCTATGAGGCTTTTTTATAAAAGTAAGTTTCCGTTTTGGGAAACACCCCGTAAAAAACGCGCGGAAGGCGTTCAGCGCAAAGCAGCTTTGACTACTTAAAATTTTTTTGCAAACCCCAAAAACCCCCATTAAGGAAACCAATTTTTACTGTATTTTAAAGGGCGAATTTTAAAATGTTTAAAATTCCTCCTAAAAATGAAAAAGGGAACCGACTGTGAATTATGGACTGTGTCAGTTTTTTCCCTAACCTAAAGGCGTGAAAGGATTGGCAATTTTTGTGGTCTGAAATGGTAACTAATTTTGGGTTTTAAAAAACTTAACCATCATGGGTTAAAATGTATAGGAAAAGTGAGACAAATGGGTTCAACTTTTTTTTTTGATTTTTCGCCAAAATTGGTTTTTTTTGATTCTTCCGTCAAAAATTTTGGGAACCCACGTAAGCAAACTCTCGGGGACTTCAAAACGTTCCGTACAATTTTTAAATCGCACTTCTTTACAATTTTAAAAACACTACATAATGGTGCAAATGTTAAAAACCTGTGGGCTTTGTTTCATCCAACATTTTGCACCAATTCATCAATAATTTAAAATGGGGAAAAAATTTTTTCCCCCTTTTTTCCTCATTTATCACATTCGCACGGGCCCCCCTTAAAAAAACTCTCACCCTTTTCCCTACAAATTTCCCAAACCCTCATTTTTGTTTTTCAATAAACTTCACAGTCCTCAAGATTGCAGCTGCTTTTATGCAAAAGCGTTCGAAAATTTTTCACAACCCTATACTTTACCCAAATTTGGCCCGGGGATTTTTTAACGGGAAAGGGGGAATTTTAAACAGCAAAAAAGGGCCTTTAAAAAAGTTAATTTATCTGTTAAAAGGCGGGGTGGTTGCAACAGATAGTACCCACGTGCAAAGCGCTAAAGCCAACCAAAACGGGGGGAATTTTAAAAAGTTTACTTAAAAACCCCGGCAAAAAAAAGTGGGGAATTTGGCCAGAAAACTGTAAGTGTGCAGTCTTCGTGAAGGGAATGGGGGGCAATTACCTAGGTGGTGCCGTAAGTAATTGCTGTGATCCGTAACAATGTATCAAAGTTTTTAAAGAACTAATTATATCTTATTGTTACTTTTAAATATTCTTACCTCATCCTTTTGATTGTATACAATGTTATTTTATTTGAAACGTTTTTTAAATTTTTTTATTACAATGTATATTCAAATGCTATATGGATGTTTTATTTTATTCTAAAGTACTAAGGTAAATAAAAAAAATAGGTCAGCTTTAGAAATTTTTAATTTTAGACTATGCATGGCTTAACTAGAGATTTAGTAACAAAATGTTTGGCATGCAAAGTGTTAAGAAATTCACTTTGGGTTGCAGGCTACACACTGGAATACTTCAGTTCAGACCTTCAGACAGGTTGGGTGGTTGCAGCTCACCGAGTAAACACCAATACAATAATGGTAGATTATAAAAATACATTTTGAAACTTAAGTAACTTTATTTTGCTCCTCTAAAAATATGTTAGTATTTTCTTTTCAATGAAATAAGTGTGAGATGCATATAAAATAAATCATTGGACCTAGTTTGCCTGATGATGCAGATATATTTAATTCAGCATCTATTCTCAAATAATTTCTCATTATTTGTGAATTCTTTTAGCTTTAACTTGTTTTACAATGTTTTGTTGCTAGATTACGATTATTATTCATTATTTTAAAGAGTAATTCTTATTTGTTATTGACCTAAAAGGGTTTTCTTATGTTGAAACCTTTTAAAAAGTTAAAATTCTTAATGTTAAGGTTCTCATTTTGCAGTTTTGGAAAGTTTCAGCAAGGTATTGTTTCATAATACCTGTTAACAAATATTAAATCCTCATATATAATATGTGAAGCCGTTTTTTGTCAACGTAACTCCTCCCTTATTTCTTGACCGATTTAAACATTTGAGGTGTCAAAAAATGTGTCTCTGTTCGTAGTTGTGCAATAAGGTTTTAATTTTTCAATATTTTCACTCTGAATGGTGTGGTAAACCCTCAAAATACGTTTTTTGGCCATAAGAATAACATGGCGAAAGATTTAAATGAATCTAACCGGACAGCTGTTCAAAAGTAAATAATCATTTGCAAACAGTTTTAACAGCTGTTGAAATGGAAACAATTGTGTTTGTAATAGTGAGGAGGTTAGATCTTTCACAATCATAAACCAGGGAAGGTTGTAAGCATGGTTTTATTCATACTCGATTGTAGGACTCTGATTTACTGGGCTTGAAGGGTTCAATATAATGCAGTTATTTTAGTTATTTAATTTATCTTAAACTGTTAAAAAAATGAAATGAACACGTTTAAATAGGCTAATTATTATCTTTAAGTTTTTATACTAATAAGCATAATAATAGGTTCTAATGCAAGTAATGTGAATGAGATATTTTAATACATTTAATGTTGTGATTTTATGTTATACAGTTAACCTACTATTATCTGTAGTGAAAATTTACAGACGGAGGCAGAGTGAAGTAGTTGAATTAAAAAAATATTGTTTAATAGGAAACCATTTATTTCGATCTCTGTAATATCTAAATATGGGGAGCAGCTGGAGCTAAGGCGGTGGCTTGCCATGCAATTGGTCCAAGTTTGATTCCCGATACTACCACTGACAGTTTTTGCCCTGCCGCCTCCGTGGTTCTGAAGTCACATAAAGCCATTAGTCCCCAGGTTAAGCGTTAGAGAGGGCTTCTTATCCCTAATTTCCCCAGGTAAAATAAGACAATCTTTAACTATTTTAATATTGCCATAAAATTAAAAATAAAGGTAATGTTAGTGAAAATTTTATCAGAAAATAATTATTTAAGGAACAGAACAACACAAATTCAAGGAATATACAAAACCTGTAAGAAACACAATTAAGCCCAGGCTTATCAAAACTATATACTAAAAACTCAATTGTGTACTGTATATAAACTTTCTTTAGCCTGTTAAAAATCATAGATTACTTATTTAGAAACATCCTTCCCACTGAACATATATTTATGGTATATTGATGTTAGGGATTAATATACCTTACTTATTTCCCGAGCTTTACTGAGAGTTTTAAAAAAAATGTTATTATTATATAGTAAGTCTAACATAAAGGGCGTGGGATAAGGATTTAATTTATTATCATGGACAGGAAACCAGCAAACCTTCCATGTACATATTTAAGTAACTCAATAACCTATACTAGTAATTTAAATCAGAAGTTTTTCCAGATTACAGATTTGAAGCCAGACACTTCTTACGTGTTTGTGGTTCGAGCGGAAAACTCGCAGGGCATGTCCGTACCTAGTGAGGTGTCTGAGGAAGCCCACACACAAAAGACACATCTGCGGGATGTCCCTATCCACCAGATCAATGAAGCACGAGCCAGACTTGCCACAAACGTCATTCGTCTCCAAGACTTAACACCGACTTCTTCCACAGCTGTAAGAATCACATGGGAGGTAAGTCCTAACTTTAACGGAGAATGCATGCCTCAGCTCAGACCACAGATCTGTGTGTAACCTTTTTTAATAGGTAAAGTACTGACTCCGAACGTACAGTGAAGTATATTTGGGGATTTGAATCTTGAATTTTGAACTCCGCAGTCTGAAGCCTTAGCCACTGAGCAGCTATGCCCACTGTATTTGTAAACTAATCATAAATTTAAGTTTAACAATTGATAGAACAATATTCCTTATTTTATGCAATATTAATATTATAGTAAATTATAAATATGATGTACTTAATGTTTGGGACAGTATATTGGTCTTGTTATTGAATTGAAAAACAAAAGAGAGAACGTGATTTTCCGCGACAATTAGTTCATACTGTACTGAATCAATTGTTGTTTTAAGATTGATATAAATGAACTAAATTTCAGCTCCATTAAATATATTCCTAGGTTTTCAGGAGTCACTGATTTTGTTCTAATAATGTACTAAAAAATTAGGGGTGTGCGAGTACTCGAAACTTTGAGCATTTGATCGAGTATTTTACTACTCTAACTCGGCTCGAAACTCCCGAAACTACTCGAAGATCGATCAAGTAGTTGTATTTCACGAAATATCATATTTATATCTTAATTTATTTTTAAGAGTAAACAGTTTTATAAGTTATCAATAAAAAGGGTTTGTGTTTTATTTTGCCCTTAATCATACTTTATCAGTTTGGTACGTGTAATTATGAACTAAACAATACGCCAAAGAACAGGTAGTACTCGACGACAGTCAAATGAATTAGTCGACATAGTGAACGAGTTCGTTCATTATGATTTGAACTAGTTCAGATCAAAGTGATCAACAGAGCTGGAAAGGTAGCGATCACTGTAAATAGTTACCGTAGTAGCGATCACATATGTTGGTTGTCGAGTCTACTAGTCACTTGTAACCTAATCTAAAATAGCGTGAATAAAACAGAAGTGCTGGTTTTATTCACGCATTTCTTTATGACCCAAGAAAACAAGAGATTCGGTTCAAGATTGAGATGTTTCAAATTATGTTTGTTTATTTATTTTTTTTATCATATGTAAGAACATCTGCCACTTACCTTGTTTCTTTCCATTTAAACCAGCTGCTACCCATCACTAATAATCTCATCACACTCATTGATCATATGTTTTATCACATTAATTTAATTTAATTCAGTTCCCAATAATTTGCATACTCTATGTTTAATCATTTTATTAATAAATATTTTCCTTTCTTAGATTTGGCATAATTTAATTTAAGAATTGGAAGTTGTTTTATTTTTTTTTTTAACCTATTCCATTTTTCTAAAATATTTCAACATTAATTTAATTTTCTCATGATTTTAATATTTGATTTATTATAATACCAACCCCCACATCACCTGGTGAAGTGAAGTGATCATCAAGCAACCAGTGACACATTGTTGTAATTGTGGATTGAGAAAGGAACTAGTAGAGTGGGAGTCCATTATTAGCCTTGAAGGAGAGAAGATGGAGCCAGAATACAGTGACTTTATTTAGTGACATTCCCAATAAAAGTGTTTTTGTAAATCATTACAAAACTTTTATTTATTAAATTTGGCCACAAACATATTTAAATTTCCCAAAACATCAAGAATTCTAAGTTTGTGGTGAAGACAACTTTAAACTTAAATTTGGTGAGACCAGACCATAGACTAATTGCTGTGAAGATATTTTCCATTGAAAATTGAACTTTAAATTTGAACTTTCTCCCTATCTTTTCCCTTATTTGATAATTTTTTTTTTTTTTTATACTGTTTTTAAATTATTCTCTTTTCAAATTTTTAATTGGACAATTAAACATGATTAATATTAAATCTCATAAGAACATTGATGGCCAGCTCGACACCCCTTCCCTGAGGTATCTCTATGTTGTACTACCGAGTATGTTTTCAGCCGGAGCATAAACCAGAAGAAACCAAATTGTAAAGCAAGAAAGAAGATAAAAGCAAATTAAATAAAGACATTTTATTAATATAGTATTTCACTGTACAACTGGTTATCTTATTGTATCAATACACTTCATTATTCCTTGTTGTACCCTATGTATATATATATATATTTTTTAATTGTTAATTTTGGCGCCCAAATCGTGTTGGCCAGTTCAATGCCTTATGAGATTAGGTATAAAAATACAACTTCCAAGTTATCCCAAATCTAGGCCTATGTGTAATATTTATATGTTTGATATATTACCCATTATAGGTATCATAAAACCATCACCACATATCGAACTCTCATCACAATATAAGATTATTAATAGCCATGTCCCACAAACCTTATAATCTTAGAAATAGGCCCAATACAACAGATGAGACCATGGAGGACGCCATTGAAGAAGCTAGTCAAACAAGCCAAACACTAACAGCTACATCTGACAATTATAACACATCAACATCTAATGCAAGCAATACAGATATAGCTACGAACACAAATAACATGAACACAAATAATGACATAGACATTTTATTTAACGAAATTCCGGCAGGAGAAGTATTTTTAGGATTTGATAGTCCTGAAGCGGAGACGGCAGACGCCATGACAGTGACGGCGGACAATGTAAACAAACTCCAACCATCTCAACCAACCAGCCAATGGGAACACAGCACGGCATCATGGGACGGCGTTACCATGACAACGACCACCAGCACCAATCCAGTAACTACAGTCAACATAACAACTGTTGAGTTAACGACGACGGAAGCGAGGAATGAGACGATGACGTCACCCGCACATTCCATTGCCATTCTTTCTACCGCGACGGACAAACAACCGGCTAGCGCAGATGCGAATACCGATTTGCTTTCACAAATTGCAGCACTTATAAAAGACAGTTCTTTAAAACTTGAATACCGTTTAGAACAAAGTATAAATGAATTAAAAGAAGACAACTTAGAACTAAAACAAAATTTAAATCAGAACCTTAAAATATTTTCTGAATATATTGAAAGTAAAATCGATCACTTAAGCCATAAATATGACGAAGTCAAATCTGACCTTGACATAATTAAACTTACACGAGCCGAACAAAATAATAGAATGAATCACTTGGAAACAAATTTCGGCAACGAAATCCAAAAACAAAACCAGCAGGTCCGTGACGACTTAAACAAAAATATTGCAATCCAGAATGATAACATCAAGAAAGCCCTTGCTAACAACACTACTTACGTTATAAATACAGTTGACATTAAATTACTTAATCACGGCACTGCTTGCCAGACAAACATTATCCAACAAAAGGAAGAATTGACTCACCAAATTCAGGACAGTACGAAACAAGTATTAACACAAATATTACCAATTACACAAAAACAAGGAGAAGATATTGATACATTAAACAAACTTGTACACACCTTTGGTAATAGAATCACCAACGTTGAAGGTCAAGTTAGTAATGGAGTTATATCAGGCACACCCAATATTTATGTCACATGTACCGGCAACAGCACCCATGCAACCGACAATAGTCCACCTAAATTTTACGGGAGAGCCCAAAACCCTAAGGAATTTTTACATAAACTAAAACGCTTCTATGAACGAAACATAACACACAACAAACCAAACAACGACTCGGAACACTTGCGGGACATTATTGAACAATGTTTAGAGCAACATGCTGCAAAATGGTTCGACCTGATTAAGGAGGAAATCCACAACTGGTCAGATTTTGAACATAACTTTACAAACAAATATTGGAGCCGCGAGATCCAACGAGGAGTAAAGCAGCGTATAGAGGTCGAAAGATACCAGCCCGGAGGAAAGCTGCCACGAGCAGAATACTTCATTGAACGAGTATTGACATTACGATCCATCACTCCACCAATCAGCGAGGATGAAATCATAAATATTCTTTCGGAACACTTTTCCGAGTTGATCCAAGACGCCCGAAGAGTCCAGAATGTGAACACCGTCGCCGAGTTCGAATTGCTACTCCAAAGAGAAGATATTAAGGACGCACACCAGCGATCGAAAACTACCAGTCAACCGAGAAACGAACCACCACCACAGCGACAGTTTCAGCACCAGCCAGGAAGCAGACCTCCAAACAGCCCTCCTAGAAACCAGTATTACCGCAGCGATGGACAACAGCAACAAAGACGACCAACCTACAACAACGGGCACCTCAACAACTCTTCACCTGGATACCGGAGAGAATACGATAGAAGACCCAACTACAGAGGAAACTTCAACCAACATTATAACCGGGGCAACAATTCGTCAAATCGAGACAACCAGCAATATCCCAGCCGAGAACAAGCACAAATATGCTCTGCCATAATAGAAAGGAGAAACCCAACGACTAGTTCACCTCCCAGTACTACAACAAGTACTGCGCTTTTAAACGCCTAAGCACTGACGAGTCCCAAGGCCTAGGTAAACTTCCCTTGTTTTATAATCATGGATTTCTATCCTCAGATTCCTCAGTGCAAAACACAAACCTCGGATTATAAAGGCCTTCTAATTTAGATAATAATGTAAATAATTCAAATCCAATATTAACCCTTAGTAATGTATTTTGTGACTGTGACTTTTTACTAAATGAAGATCCTGAAACTAATAAAACTGTAGAAACAGCAAACAACATAAAATGTCCAGAGATTAATATTTTAATAAACAATGTGCCTACTTCCGCACTCATAGACACGGGTGCCAACATCTCATGTGTCTCAGAGCAATGGATAATAGAGAATAGGAGTAGATTAGGACGATATGAAGAATTACCTTTAACTGGCATACACATCAAAACTGCCGTCGGTGTTAAATCAAAAAGAGTTTCTAAGATATTAATGCTTACAGCTAATGTCAACGGTGTGGAAACTAATTTGCAACTAATCATGGTACCAAACCTCGTTCATAATGTAATTATTGGAATAGATACGATAAGACTGTGGAAGATGGAAATAAACTTTGATAGAAAAACATTGAATATAAACATAAATAATACTGAATTACTATTGGAGTTTGACGGGTGCAACCACGATGGAATCTTATGTTACTTAATGAATGACAATGATGTTGAATACAATGAAATGTCGGCATACGACCAAAATTTAGAAAGAACCTATATTTATGATAATTTTGAAACTTATAACGATATCACCCCTTCCTCCACAACGAACCTACAAGACAGGATAAATGCTGAGATAATAGAAGAAACTCTGAACCAGAACGAACTGCTCAACAACGAACAAAGGACTCAACTCACCGATCTACTTTTGAAGTATCAAAATACATTCTCTGATGCTCCTGGACTCTGCAACAAGTACCAACACAATCTAGAAGTTGAAGAACCTGAAACCTTCAAATGTCAATCCTACCCCGTACCTTTAGCCCATCAGAATGCTGTACTACAGGAACTACAACGTATGGAACATCAACCTACGGAGTTAGAAGCCTTGATGGAAGACGGAAGTTTGGACCATACCACGTGTCTGCCATCAAACGTTACCTGTCCCCAACTCAAGAGGATATATGATTCAAATTAAGAACAAGAAACAAGTGTAGTTTACCTATAGACCTGTATTGTAAATATTGTATAGTAATTTAATTTTCTTTGTAACTTTGTATTTTCATATTTTGTGTTCATCCCATCAACCTACTCATCAATATGTATTTTGTAATGAATTTGTGATATGTACCCCTTGTCTAACAACTGTGTATGTGTAATAAAAACTGTGTACTACGACAAAGCCCATGTCTTGTTGTGAGGGGATAATTTCCTTAATCACCCAAATAAACTAATAACCCATGATTTTCCCCTATGATTGCTCCGCTAAATCCCCAGTGCGAGAAGATTCCCCCCTAATAGACTGTGAGTCCTGTGCAATAATCTGTGCCAGTGAAACCACCTTTCCCCAGTTTCCCTTACTTCCCCTTTCCCTGGTGACTTTTCCCCTTGTGAAAAAAAACTCAAGTCACTCATTCCCCAGTGCTATGTCCCAATAACCTCCACAATTCCCTTTATAAACTGTATAACCCTTCTTGTATATAATTTGTAATATTGTCAATTGTATTGTATTGTATTATGTAACCGTCTGTGTCATGTATGTAACCTTCATCATTTTGTATTGTTAGTTTTAAAAAATTTTGTCTATGTATGTTTGTATCTGTTTGTTTATTATGTCAACATAATTTTCACATCATGTTCGAAATCTTGTGATGACTTTCAGTAATCCCTGCAATTTCTGAGGGGATATTTGAGATGTTTCAAATTATGTTTGTTTATTTATTTTTTTTATCATATGTAAGAACATCTGCCACTTACCTTGTTTCTTTCCATTTAAACCAGCTGCTACCCATCACTAATAATCTCATCACACTCATTGATCATATGTTTTATCACATTAATTTAATTTAATTCAGTTCCCAATAATTTGCATACTCTATGTTTAATCATTTTATTAATAAATATTTTCCTTTCTTAGATTTGGCATAATTTAATTTAAGAATTGGAAGTTGTTTTATTTTTTTTTTTAACCTATTCCATTTTTCTAAAATATTTCAACATTAATTTAATTTTCTCATGATTTTAATATTTGATTTATTATAATACCAACCCCCACATCACCTGGTGAAGTGAAGTGATCATCAAGCAACCAGTGACACATTGTTGTAATTGTGGATTGAGAAAGGAACTAGTAGAGTGGGAGTCCATTATTAGCCTTGAAGGAGAGAAGATGGAGCCAGAATACAGTGACTTTATTTAGTGACATTCCCAATAAAAGTGTTTTTGTAAATCATTACAAAACTTTTATTTATTAAATTTGGCCACAAACATATTTAAATTTCCCAAAACATCAAGAATTCTAAGTTTGTGGTGAAGACAACTTTAAACTTAAATTTGGTGAGACCAGACCATAGACTAATTGCTGTGAAGATATTTTCCATTGAAAATTGAACTTTAAATTTGAACTTTCTCCCTATCTTTTCCCTTATTTGATAATTTTTTTTTTTTTTTTATACTGTTTTTAAATTATTCTCTTTTCAAATTTTTAATTGGACAATTAAACATGATTAATATTAAATCTCATAAGAACATTGATGGCCAGCTCGACACCCCTTCCCTGAGGTATCTCTATGTTGTACTACCGAGTATGTTTTCAGCCGGAGCATAAACCAGAAGAAACCAAATTGTAAAGCAAGAAAGAAGATAAAAGCAAATTAAATAAAGACATTTTATTAATATAGTATTTCACTGTACAACTGGTTATCTTATTGTATCAATACAATTCATTATTCCTTGTTGTACCCTATGTATATATATATATTTTTTTTAATTGTTAAGATGCTCAAAAAGACCTGTTACCAATACAAATCTAATAGACTGTGCATCGTGGAAGTTACACATATTTTCATTCATATCAATAATACCGTTCAATCAAATGGGCCCCGAGAACGGGTCACTTTACATCCCAAAAATCGAACTTCCCAACTTTTCTAGGTGAAAGTTCATCTAGCTTGCAGTATTTGTACGTGCAAGGAACCGTTCAGCTCCTTTTCGGAACTGAAATTATCGTATATTTCTTGCGAGTCAATTGAGGTCCATTTGTTTTTTAATCTGAGCAGGGAATCGTCCAATGATTTGACGTAAGAAAATACTGTATCTATCATATAAAATATGGTAATGGCGTTCTAGCAGCGTGTGACACAACATTATTGATTTATTTTTCATCAAATAAAAAAAATATATATATATATATCCGTGGCGAACGTCTATTAATTATTATTCTAAAAACGCCTTACATCGCCAAATCTGTGTGTAATATTTGCGCATACAATATTTTTTTCCTGTCAAATTGTTGAACGGTTTTCTGACTAGGTTAGACAATAACACAGTTGGGAGTGTAAAAGGTGGTAAAGTATGATAATTTTGATTCGTAAATTCACTGTAAATCCTGTTCACATTGACGTCGATGTAAACTTTAAAACAATCACGAATCAACCCAAGTGAAACAAAAACATGTTGGAAGACATTTTCTAAACAAAATACGACAAATTTGAGATTCGGAAAATAATTTTCATTGAACCGAAGCCTTATCAAACATCTCGTTTTTTATTCACAAGTTTATCGTTTAGCTGCCCAAAATCTGGCACTTAGTTGTTATTTCATACTTAGTTGTTATTTCAGACTGCATCTCGTTGCCAATATCGGCTAGACCTATCATATTAGCCGACTACGTCTTTATCTGTTGTGACTACAACTATTTATCTGTTGTTCAGTGTAGCCTCATGTATCGAAGTAGTTTCAAGTTGTACATATTTCATTACCGATCATAATTTAAAAACTAATTTATCCTAAGCAACCTTACAATTTATTGTTAGTAATCCTGCTTAGTTATTATTATCAATTGATTGAGCTACAGTCTTTGTCATCTAGATTTTGAAATTTGATTATATAATTCAGAGCTTATTTCCGGTTAGTTGTAACCTTGTTATTACTGAATTAAATACTCACAGAATACAGATCTAATCCTCTTGACGTGTACACAATAAATTTTTGTTGATAGGAGGCAATTCTAAAAGCAAATGACCGCATTTGACGATGATGCCTGAATTTTAGCATCAGTTTGGTTGGGTGCAACTTTTGCCAACAAGCTTCACTACGTTTTCGCGGTACACTTTGAACTGAACCACCAGATAAACATATCGGCCGGCTGTGAAACAGTATAATTGGCTTGCATAGAAAATGCGATCTGTAGTATGAGTGAACAGATTAAATCTTTATAATCCACGTTGTTTCAATTAATAATATACTTTATTAATTTCTTACATAATATTAGTTCTGAAAAAAGGAAAAAGGTTAAACAAAACATTGCCACATAAAAATGTAGGAAGGTAGGAAGTAACAAGTTTTATTTATCATGTGTTACATTTACAAACAACAAATCAATATTATTGTGTTCAGTTTAGATGTATAGATGTATATATTTACGAATCTGACAAAACTTAACATAGGCTTAGGATGGTGTCTGCCTTTTAAAGTTGTCTTGGGTGAACAGGAAATCCTTCTGTAAATACTCGCTCAAAAATACTCGATACTCGAAAAAAAAGGCAACTTCTCGACTCGACTCGAACTCAAAAATCACTACTCGCACACCCCTGTAAAAAATAAATAATTTAGTAGTGAGTAGTAGTAGAGAGGCACAACGAGGACCAGTTTACTTTCCGTGCTTGGACTACAACCTTTTTTTAGGCTCATTACATCAAGAACCTCCAAACCATGGTAGAGGTGTTGCATTACTCTTGGTTTTACCATAAATCAAACCTGAGTTAATTTTTAATTTGAATTTTGCAACTCACACTCCCTCTAATTTCTGGGGAAGGGGGACATTTTTCTTTATAACAAAATCAAATGCCATTATCCTATGAATTATCTTTTTTAAAGACAGAATTCTTCAATATACAGATTTAGTATATTGGAGAGATAGGACATCAGCAATATTACCTTAGAAGACAAGTTCACTAAAACTAGAGTAGTAGTAACAAACACAAAATAAACACATAATCTCACAAATTTTCAATGCCACTCTCTCTACTCACTTGAAGAAAATGCCAGTGGCATTGAAAATTTGTGAGATTATGTGTTTATTTTGTGTTTGTTATTACTACTCTGGTGTTAGTGAACTTGTCTTCTAAGGTAAGTTTGCTGATGGCCTATCTCTCCAATATACTAATTCCTGGCCTAGTGCCCTTTAACCTAACCTCAATATACAGATTGAAACCTCTTTCTTCTCAGTAAAATCTTCTCTCTGCTTATTATGCCTGCACTAGGAAGATTCATGATGGAAGAAAACTTTTCTTTTCTTGTTTTTCATTTGTTTTGTGTCCTGCCTTACTGTTCTTTTCCATCATGAATCTTCCTAAGTGATAGTTTAAACAATTCAAGAACCACTCCTTCCATCTAGCCAAATTCCTTGCATATTATGAAATCTTTATATCAATTCAGTCACAAAGTAAAGGAATCGGGGGGTACAAGTAATTTAAGATTTTATTCTTCAAAAGAATGCATGAGATTGGTATGTGAATAAGATAGGCTGAAGGTTGTAGAGGTTTCTTCAAGATTGCAGGAATTTTAACCCTACCATCACTTTTAATTTATTTCACTCATGGTATTTTTTTAAAAATTAATTGGTTTTCAATAAATAACATCTTCGAAATAAAATGAGAACCAGAGCTTAGCAGCTACTTCCATAAGATTTAAATCTATAAGTTTGCCTTGATTTCAAGTTTAAATAAAGGTCTTAAATAAGTAACAAGTTTCCTGTTGGTATTAATACTTATCAAGGGTTCAAACTTGGGACATACAGTAAGTCTGAAGTTACATAAACATGTATGATGGGTCATGACTGGTATAATTTTGTAATATAAAGTTCATTTGGTTATGTTATTCTTAATTTATGATTTGTATGACTGATGCCTAATTATGTAAAAAAGTCTATGGTGTAATTAAATTACTTGAATTATTAAATGCAGTTCTAACATATCTTTTTTCATAGTTTCTTTTTTTTTTTTTTATTATATAGAAAATACAAATTTATACTGACAAAATTTTAAAATATTAATTTAATTATTAATATATTAAATATAAATAACAGTTGGCTCTCTATAACCCGACGTTCACGGGACCAACCATGGATTACAGAGAGGTTTTATCTAGTGCATATGCTATGTGTACTGTACGTACATAAATTGAAGCTACTATACTGTATGATGTGTTGTTAAATGCAAATACAGTGCAGGAGGACTGTTTGAATTGTTAAAAGGTAATGAACAAACACAAAATACAAATCAAGATGAAATGTATTTTGTTATAAATGACTGAATAACAAAATACTCATGGCAGTGCGTCGGACTACTGGGCATGTTGGAGTAGAGAGCATGAGGTTATAGAGTGTCAACTGTATTCAATTAAGAAATTCGTACCGTGATTACAAAAAACGTACTTTTAAACTCTGTTTAATTTTTTTAATCGCTCCTCCACCTTCAGGGATCCCCATTTTACTCCAACTTAACAATGTGACTTACCAATGTTCCCTCATTTCACCCTGAGATAATATGGCAACCCTGTTCAATAACAAATATATGAAACATTGACATTGCATTAGTAATTACGTTCTTTTATAATTGTTAACTTATTTTTCTCCCTCTTAAGAATAAAAATTTCTATTTTTACTAGTTTGGTTAAACTATTAATATAATTATTACTAATACAATTAACAGATTAGAATAAGTAAACAACTTAACTCCTTCCTTACTGATTCTAGATACTAACAGCAGAAGACTATGTGGAGGGGATCTATGTGAGGTTCCGAGACGTGTCTGGGGGAGCCAACCAATACAACATGGCCACGGTCCTCAATGCAGGTGCTCTTCATTACATTGTCACCAACCTACAGAAATTTACAAAGTACGACTTCTTCCTCGTTCCCTTCTTCAAGATGATTGAAGGGCAACCCTCCAACTCCAAGATTGTTCAAACTTTAGAAGATGGTAAATCTCTACTTTTAAAACATTTTACTATATTTAAGAATAGCCTTTTTTGCTATACACCTTTCATACTACGCATACATTGCAGTATAGTCTAAAGACTTGATGCTTTTTATACATAAGTTATTTGTTTTTTGGCAAATAAAAATTCCGAATTTGATTTTTATAATTTTTGTCATTGTTTTCAGTTCCATCTGCGGCCCCTGAAGATATCCAGCTGGGTTGGGTCAATGCAACTGCTGCCTACATACGTTGGGCATCTCCCCCTCCACAACATTACAATGGCATACTTCTTGGATATAAGGTAATTGAATGTTGCATAATGATAAATTATTTCATTTATAATATATATGTTTTTAGTTTTCGTCTTTTTATGGAGTATCTTTAATAATGCTATTTTAAGGACATTTTAGCAAATTTTTTCTTTTAATTATTCATATTTTTCAATAGTACAATACTACATTAAACCAACTTAATTTTTGGAACAATTTTGTCTTCCAATCTAGGTTAGGTTTATTTATAATTTTAGTTTATATTAAATTTGGATTAGACTGGAATAAAAAAGTAAGGGGACCATGCAAACTATAATATAGGTAAGTACATTAGGAGAAATAGATATCAGCAAACTTACCTAAGAAGACAAGTCCACTAACACCTTGTAGTAATAAACAAATAAAGACACATAAAATTATATAAAATATACTAAATACTGGCCCAGTGCTATTTAACCTAACCTATAAGATAGATAAAAATCTTACTCAAAGAACAATGATGTGTTATTATAAAACACAATTAATTATTCCCAGATCTTTAAAAGTAATTAATTGTTTGTAGAGTTGATAAGAAGTGAATTAGTCATCTATGGCATATATTTTTTTCTTTCTTTTTGTATATTAACAACAAATTACATACTTTTATTTTTCAGGTGCAAGTGCGGCAAAACACCAAGGTTATCTCTCAGATGACAGTGAACGCAACAACAATGACTGTTATCTTACCCAACATCTCCGTTGTGTCCATTCAAGGTGATTGTTATTTTGAATATAGAGGCATGAACTCTACATTATTAGCCCAAGATATGGGCACAGTTTTCTCAATCTAAATTTAAATTAAATAATACACACAATAAGTTTAGACAAAAATACACGAATTATGGTATTTAAACTATAAAACATAACATTAGAACTGCAAGTGTTTCATTTTACAACATTTCTAATCAAGGTTTAAATTAATTTGTTTGAACCTATACACAAACTAATCTACTTATGATGTGAAGCTTATTAAAAATAATCTGCTAATTAAATTTAAATACAAAATTCCAATTTTCCAGTGCTACTGAAAAATCTAATTCTTAGACCTTAAGCTTTAGCGATGGTGTTATAACTAGATTTTATATTTTTTTTAACAACTGTGTCAAGGTACTACATTACACTCTCATAATATCCTAGGTAATTGGGACCGAAACCACCCAAATAATGAAGAAGCTATGAAAATGAACAAAACTACTTTTATTTAAAGAAAACATTTAATACAAGCAATTAGGGGCATGAGATTATTTATTTTAAAAGTTGCAGCAAGGTGTCTAGCTGTTCCGAATGAATCTTACATTTTTAAATAGTCTCAAAAAGCTGGAAAAAGGCTTAAATGGGTTTAATAGTTAAAGTCAACAATTTATGCCAATGCTTAGAACAGGCAATATGGTTGGGCAATTTCCCTCAAACTTAATCTATGTTGACAACAAAAGTACAGCGTTATTTCCTGTTGTTTGAACGTTGATATCATTATTTCATCCTACCATTTATATTTCATCCACATCTAAAGTAGGAAATTAGTATTTACACTTGGTTTTATGTGCAGGATACCTTTTAGTCTGTTTACCTAAGGAAATTAGGTATATTCCTCCCGCTGTCTAATGTAATCTGCATTAAGCTCTCATTAGTGGAAACAGTTTAACATTTTGACAAAACAAAATTACTGTATTGATATCACATTTATTGTACTTGGTGATGAAAAGAAAAATCGAATCATCAGATAAATTTTGTTTAAGAGAAATAACTTCCATTTATCACTCATATAAAAAAGTGATAAAATAATGAACAATAACAATAATAAATAATACCAATTGTTATTATTGTTGCAAAATATAGTACTGTTTTGTAAAATCACTAAAGTCAACACAATAAAACAGCCACATTTAGTGCAAGCATAGTCATTGGTGGATTGTTGGTATTTGAGTCAACAATTCTTAGAACTTGTAGAACCGGTATCGTAAACAAGTCAAATGACAGCCCAACCTTATGCAGCTTGACCTAGCACCAACGGCCATTACAGACACTGATTGCTCAACCTTGCTTGTTAGATGAATAAATCTTGCTTCTTGCTGTCATTTTCTTGTTATTAAGAACTTTTTCTTTTATAAAGATAAAACAAAAAGTAAGAATATTTTTGTTTTATCTTTTGTTGACTAGTTCTGTTAGCCCCAGTCTCGGGGGTTCACAACTGAAATAACCTGGAGTCTTCTGTATTTACAATATTACCAATCATTTCGCTCATGCTGTGATGTGGCATCCTCAGTGGTATCATTGGACAGAAATCGGTGAAAGGCCTTGCAGGTTATAAATATGTGGTGGGCTGGGAAATATAAGGCAAGCTCACTGAAGAGGGGTGGTAGCGTCGACTTTTTTTGGATTTTATTTAGCTAAACTCAAGTCCTTGTCAACATCTTTCATTGTTGTCTTAGGATTGGGAGAGAAACTGTAGAATATAACATAAGTAATAATTTTATTAGTGATTACAGTATAAGGTTTCCAAATATATGGGAGCCCATTTTATGTAAATTGAAATTAAATATAAGAGTCAACTATTACCAATGTTCTGCTGCCAAAGACATTAGGTCACATGCATCAACGCCTCTGCCTTTCTCTAGTGAACCTGCCTCACCAATTCCAACCCATCTGTACATTAACTGGAAGGTAATTTTCCAGTTCCAGTCTCAGTGATACTACTGAGGATGTCACAATACCACAGAGGCGTAATGTTGGAGACATTGTAAATAGCACCTTGATGCAGTTGTCATTGAAAAAGCTACAATCTAGTTATAATCCGATGTTTCCTATTTATAAATTGAAGAAGTAATTTACTATGTAAAATAAGTTAAAGTGATTTCTAAAGTTGGTCAAAAATATGCTTCATAAAATATATTTTGATCAGGTATGGGGGTGAGAGTGTTGGCCTATACTGCCGTTGGAGTAGGACCTTACTCACCGTTGGTGAGTTTGGCCGAGGCCTTGCAAGACCCTGCAGCACAACCCAGCCACCCTGCCTCTGCTTCAGATACTCTCTTTGCTCTTATCCTAGGTTCTATAGTCATCTTCCTGGTGTTTGCCTTCACTGCCACTTACTACCTCAAGAGACGCCAAACTCTCAAAAAGGAGCTAGGTCATTTGAGTGGTAAGTTTTATATCCGAATAATGTAAAAAATCAGTTAAAATAAGAAAAATATATTTGAAAGATAGGCCTATTATTAATACAGCATCAAACTGAATTTCATAATAAAGATTTGTTGAAGATTCTCAACTGCTTTCGGTATATGAACTAACATAACGTTTCAGAAGATAAAAAACATCTCTTACTTTCATGTGTTAGGTAATTTATATAAAGATGGCTTATATTTAACTAACTTTTTCCTAAGAAAGCTGTGTTACAATATTCCTGAAATATGAAAACAATCCTATATACACACAACTAATGGACTTTCCGCAGTTGTAATTTTGTGATTTGTGTGTGCGCCAATGGAAGTTGACAACAGAGGCGTGTCAGATGGTGAGAATATTTTAGAGGTTAATTTTAATTAATTAATCAACAGGCCTGTGATTCCAGTGAAACAGTGAAAGGAAAGAAAAACAGCATTTTTGGTAAACTGTAGATCGATATACACACAAACAGACAAGGATAGTGAAATATTTTGAGACAGGCCTCTTCTTCAGTCACTAGACAACTAGAGTCCATAGATAGGCCTCCACTGAAGTTGTGAAAAGAGACTGAAGAAGATGCCAGTGTCCCCTCTTCAGTGGCATATTCTGTAAACTATGTATCCAACTACAGTTTACCAAATGTGCTGATTTAACTTCCTTTTACTTTTACTGACATTTTATTTTCACAATAAGATTCACATATTATGCGACTTTGTACTTTAGCTGAAAACTGCACTAATGGAGTTTAACCCGAATGTAAAGTACAATCAATTTTCAATAATTTTTCTCGGGAAATAAAGTGTATTCTATTTGTTTATGAAACCATTGGTTATAGAAACAAGACTGTCTGCCCATATAGGTCCCTCGAAATCAGTTTTTCTGTTCGTAGTGCCAGCGATCTCCTTCTCTCTAACTTTCTTCATCCCTCTCTCTGTCTCTGTCCAGCACACGCTCATGTGACTATTATCTGAGCTAATAATATGCAAAACAGTTGCCCAAGCACTTATTTGAAACCTATTAGTATTAGCAGCACAGTCGCACGTTTATAGAAAATATCATTACAGTCAATGATAAAACTGTATGTATGTTTTGGATGAACGTCAAACACAGTTTGAGATGTATCATTTTTAAGTTGGTATGTATGATAAATTATTTCTCTTTTAAGGATGAGTGTTTCTCCCCTAAAATGTGTATTTATAACCACAAAACAATTGGTAATCTCCAAACAATCTAACCATGAATAATCCATTACTGACAAAAGTATTTAAAACCTTAATACTGTACTTAGTAGACAAATATAAACTTGTTGTAAGGACTTTTATTCATCATTCCTATCATTTACCATTGAGTTAGTACTTTATGGCTAACAGTAGTTGTTTGGTGTGATGGAGCTTTAGAGCTTTAAACCAAGACCCATAAGTCATAAGATAACCTGATATGTTGTACATTTGAATGATTAATTTTAATAATGATTCACTAACACTTTGTTAAAGCTTACTTATAATTTTGAGTCAAAATACTGGATCAAAATTATATATTAATTTTAGTCAGGGTGAAAACCTTTCCATAAGAGGCACATTGGGGGGGGGAGACAGTCATTTAAATACCTCCACAAAAAACGTGGTAGCACTTTACATTCCCTGAGTGGGTAGTTTATGTTCAAACATGCAGATATGGTGCATGTCTTAAAATTGTGGATCTAAGGTTAAAAATATCAGCTATTTCTTCTATCTCTCATGGGATCATCTGTTAGAAATAATATAGTTGAGAAATACTTGAGAACACCCTATATTTGTAGTTTTGTTTAGTCAGTATAGGATGACCTGAAGACACACATATACTACGCGTACGTTAACCATAAATACACAGTTACACAAAAACGTGTGGGTTTGGGCCAGGTTTTCTTGTCAAGAGGAAAATATATAAACAAGGATGCAGTATTTAAAAAATCTGTTGTATATAAAACGATAGTGATGAAATAATTTACTAAAATGGCTTTCTAAGACTAAACTGACCCTGAAATAGTATAGTGAGATTGCATTATCGGAATAATCCAAGCAAGAATAGTCATTAAAGAATACATTTTTAATTTCACTTTCAGGCATAGTCTCTAGTGAACCCTTTTCAATTTCATTCTTGATTAAATTAAGATTAAAAACATTATAGCTTGTCCAGAACGATTCTAGGGACTTTTTCGGAATGTTCCTGCATTTGTTTAGCAATGTTTAGTAGTCAAACATAGTAGAAAGTTTACATGTATTTAAATAAGCAAGTAACATGCTTATATTTAATTAATCCTAACCAAACCTAACCTACAACCCACGGTGGAAGTTCTTACAACCTAACCTAAATACCAGAAGGCGCCGATTGATAATTAAATTGATTGTAGGTCAAAAACATGTGACTAGTATCAAAAGTACATTGTTTGTAAGTTTAGTTCTAGACTTGGTAGACAATATTTACCATATGTGGGGACATTCCAAAAATAACCCCAAGACTAAACTGAGCCATGTATTTTTGTTACAGTGCCAGTAATGAATATGAATGACCTTGGATTAATGGGAGGTGGTGGTAAGGACACACTGTGGATGGAAGCAGGGTGGGGGGCTAAAGGAGGAGGAGGAGGAGGTGGCCAGCTGTCAGATGGAGATTATGCACAGGTAGATGCTCGTGGAATGTCTACCTTCTACAACACAAGGAAGGAGCCTCTGGGTAACCCCACACCTTACGCTACGACAACCCTTGTTAACAGCAATATGGTCCCTAATAACCGACCTGACTCTACAGTGAGTATCAATGTGAGAAACTGACTTAAATAAAGGATAGTTTCATCTCAACCTGCAGTATTAGTTCAACGTAAATGAATCATTAAGCCAAAGCTTTCTGTGTTGTTTAAGCTATTCTGTTTCTTGAATACACTTTCTCTAGCTTATTCATTTTCTTCTTTTTGAGCTATAAAACTTGACACATCTATATGGCTGAATATATATTGGTGATTTTCAATTGATAAATTATATACACAAAAGATAAGAATAAGAACCTATATTTGTATATGTTTCCTTCTTATTTATAAATGATATCAATATTTTTTTTAAAGTTAAAGTTTAGATGAGTTGCTGACAATTTAGCATGCCCTAAGGTGATCTAAAATAAAAAAAAAAAAGAATTTACATTAGATAACAAATATAAACATTAAAACTGGACAGTGTTATTTTCTTTAAAATATCACCCAAAAATAAAAACATTACTACTATAGCCATTTATGCCTAAGTATAGATTTAGCATTACCTAAACTTGGGCGAGCGATCCAAGATGTCGGGATTTTGTTCCTGGGTTAGAGATAGCCCTGGTTTGAATCTGTCCTAGACAGTAATGTTCATCCTCTACTGAACTGGTTCACTCCCTTACTCTGTCTAAATAACTTCCTCACACAGATTAACAGTCTATGGGGAACAGGCAGAAAAAGGTTACGAAGCAAATTGGCTTCTCCTTAAAAAAAACAAAAAAAAAACTACTTCCATTCATCTTGGTAACCCTTCCTCATCTGAATCCACCACCTTGTCTTATGTCTTCTTCTTGGTCCTCTTCTATTTGACAATCCTATCCCGATTTCTCTAAAAAAATCTCTTATTTCTGCTGTTCATACTTTATTAATGCTGTTTTACTGGTGATAATGAACAGCTATTTTGGATGCTTTCTCCCTATCATCGTCCATTGATGTTTCCATTTTTAACACGTCGAGGGCTAAGCCTGAAATGACAAAACTCATTCTAATCCTAAGAAAACACACCAATAAACAGAAAACACTTATGGGAAGCGAAAACACTTCCAAACTTGCGACTGAAGCACACAAATATCAATAGGTTCGTATACAAGGGCCTGACAACGTAACGTCCTACCTCACGAGATTCGATTTCACACTGATGAATCAACCATGCAACTACAAATGGCGGCAAAACCCGCCGCCAGGATGCGCGGAGGGTCCGCCGTCGCGGATTTATCCGCGCGTAGCCACCAACGTGTTAAAGGTTGTCTGTCATAACATACTGTATGCTTTTCTGTCCGTTCAGAGTCTCTGTCCTCTATCTGCATCTTTTTTTAGAATTTTTCCTTCACATTCTTTAATGCCTGTTCCTTCCACATTCCTCTTCGTCTCCCTCATGGTTTTATTTCTCTCTCATGCCTTTTTAGTCCTATTTTTAGTAACCTATTCATTCCATTAGACTGTCATATCCCCAGTGCATTCTTTTTAGTGCTATCATTCCCTGCAAAGACTGCACATTCATTTGTTCTTATTATATTATTTTATTCAATCTCTTTTGGTTGTTTATACTCTGTTCCTCTTAAACTGCTTGAATCTGCTTGAATCGCTCTTTGGTCACATATCCATGTTTCTACACAATATAATAAAATTAGTTGATTCAATATTTTATATTCAATATTAACCAATTGTAAAGGATTTATTCTGGAATCTCCAGGTTTTTAAGCTTGGCCCATAGATTTTCTAGAGAATTTTGTTCTCAAACACAATGAGCTTATTTTGTATTTGCTTATTCATCGATATCAGTAGACCGGTTGTCGTCTGTCCGACCGACCCCAAACCATTGAGTTGAAAAGTGGCAATTTAACCCTACCACAAGTAACCCACCAAGCAGTGCTGATGCCAGGGTTTTTCAGTTGATTATTCCTTTGTTGAAAGACGTGCCACGCTTACATTTTCAGATATGCATTTTAAATGTTTATACGCTTTATAAGATAAGTGTTGCAGGTGCTCCATGACATTAAACATTTTCCAACTGGTTTTTGTTTATTTACAAAAAATATTAACTGAAAACAACAGTTATTTTATCGATAATAATAATCAGGGAATAAAATAGAAATATGATCTCTAGAAGCTCTAGAAAATTTTGCTCTCTTTAAAAAAAGATTATAATTAAAATTTTACATTAAAAAATAAACCTTTAATATATATTTCAATATAACATTAGTTTTATGAAGAATAAATATAGCACCAGGTTATATAGCAGACTCTTCAGCTGATATAACTACTGATAGTGGTTGTAACACTAACACATACCTAAACAGCAGCTTGTTGTGGTAACAGAAAATGAGGAATACGCAAATGTATATTGGCATGTGAAAGTCTATTGTCTTGTTATCAAAGTCAATTTATTGGCTCTTTGCAGAAAATGAGTTAATATATTTTTATTTAAAAGTCAAAAACATTTTAGATTTATTTATTGTATTTTTACCACAGGAAACTGGTCCACTCATAGTCCCAATGGCAATGAGCTCTTCATCCGAGGCTAAGACTTCAAGTTCTGGCGATTCTTGGACAAAAAAAGAGATGAATTTAAATCAAGACAATAATCAGGATTTCAGAAACTTATCAGAAGGTGTTCCAGTATTTATTGGCAAGTTACATTCATTACGTCTACTCTTGGATTTAATTTTAGGATAAAGATTGATAAGAAGTAGAAATTCAACCAAGTTTTAGGTCTTAGAATAAGTTAAGTAAATTTTCTTTTAGTTTAAGTTTAACTTTTTAAGTTAAATTTTGTGATTGTTAGTGCGGATTGATTTCCTTAATCAATCAGAGATTTCAAACACCTTACTGTCATATTGGTCAGCAGTGTTGTTAGTTAAAGCCCAGCTTCATCAACTAAAGGTCCTCAGTTTGATCCCAATCAGAGTTATAACATTTTGAGTTATAAAATTTTGAAAGGGATCAGCTGATAATCACCACCTGTTTATTGGGCTTATTTATTTATTTATTTATCAACAGCAGCAGCAAGTTAAAAATTGGGCTATTGATTAATGACACATTCTAAGGTATAGTCAGCCTTAATGACAACATTCCCTCTTCTAAACTTCACACACTCATGCAAAATCCTTATTCGCCCATATTTGATGGTGGGCAATAATAAGAATATATAACATTTAAAAAAAAAAAGGTAACTAAACTAACAATATTAATATAGTATGCAGTCAAAGGATTGTTAGGAATTCGATCACCTTAGTTCACACTTTACGGCACATTCATTGTTGAAATATCATCAGTGTATTACTTGCCAGTTCTTATCATCTTGCTGCTCCTGGTAGGCTGCATGAAACAGAAGGAGCACCGAGTGGCCTGTTAATTAACAAAAACTGTATATTATTTCAAATCGGAATCAAAGAGACTTGGTAATAAGAATTATTTAGATTTGAGTCTGCAAATGGTGAACAAATTGAAAAGGTGACTTACGCCTTATTCAACTCAGAATACTTAAGCGTTAACAAAACAGTCATGTTCAAAGTTTTAGGTCTTAAAATAAGACAGTTTAATATTTAATTTACAAACTTTTTATCAGTAAGGTCTGTGTGTAAATGTGGTTTAAAAAATTGCAAATTATTCATTTTCTCTGATATTCTTATTTACTTAAAATTTGTAATGTACTTTTTAAGTATCATAACAGCCAATGATCATTAAATGTCCCATGAACATACTGTGCAACTTGTAGCAGATTAATCTTAGAACTTAGGCTTAAGCGACTGGTGTCATAACTAAGAATCTATATTTTCCAGTAACAACCGCGTCAAGGTATTATCCATAATATTTACAAGATAACCAGAAGTTTCGCCCATACTGTGATGTAGCATCCTCAGTCTCATATGACTGTCTCAGAGATACCACTGAGGATGTTACATCACAGCATGAGCGAAATGTCGGGTTATTCTGTACATAATTTAAATAGTACCTTGACGCAGTTGTCATCGGAAAATATAGACTCTAGTTGTAACAGAGTCCATTCCTAAAAGTTCCTGCAACATATTACATCATGCTGCGATGCAAATTTGTCATAATGGGATCTGGGCTTAGTGCTACATGTTCTTGCATAGACAGTATTTATTAATTTATTGTTGAATTTCATATTTTCAGGTGAAACCGGGCAATATAAGGGGCGCTTGTTCCTGCCACCACCTCCCCAACATCCTCCTCCACCCCCTCACCATGTTGGAGGATACAATCAGGTAACAGTAAAAGCCTTTTCTTATATATAGATTGTTTTTCTAGACAATGACCCATGAGTGTTTTCTGGGTCTATAAGTGGGCATTTAGGAAAGGTTTTCTCCTTTCTCCCCTCCTTTGACTCCTCCATAAGCTTGAAGTTATAAAGCACTGTCACTGCTGATTCAGTTTTACTTTCTTATCATTGTTTTTATTTTGTCTCGTAACTTATTATTGTGTTATTTAGTATGGTCAATATGACAAATTGTTGATTATTTGCTGGTAAAAGTACAAGGTCAATCGTAAATAATGATTCAGAACACATAAATTAGTGCAAATATAACATCATTAAATTTAACTTGGCTGAGGAAACATCCAAAGCTACTGGTGCAAGTCACATTACAGTTCTGACTATTTCAATTTATTGCTCTTTGATCTACTTGGGTTAGACCAAACTAGTGTCATCATAGAGAGATAAGCAACAATCAGTTGCTGCTTACTGTAACATTATTCGTTCATCTTGAAGTTCATCAGATTGAGTTCCTTTTTATATCAATTTGTGTAAAAATAGAATAAAATTTAAGTACAAGTGTATTCCTACAGTTGTAAATTGCATAGCATCTTTACAATACAGTTGGTTACAAATATGAATGGATTCTGACATTCTTGAATATTCTTCCTTTTTTAGTTTTCATTCTTTTCTAAAGTGTTGTGCGCAGTGTCCACTATAAGCTACTGGATTGTTTCTTCAACTTCAAACATTATTATTTAATACCTCAATGTTGAACTACTCAAAGCACAATTCTTTGATGAAAATTATAATTTACGAACCAAGTAAATAATGGAGGAAACATTAATTTAATTTTCTTTGCTTTTTTTTAGTAAATTAACCATAATTCAATTAAATATTTAAAGTACCACTAATGTTTTGGTACTTTAAAATTGTTTTGCACATTTTAAATTGTTTTAATACTTGCACAATTGAATTGGCTCAATGTAAACTTTGCTTGAAGCTTTAGTCAATAGGTAATATTGACTATTTAAATATTACCTATTGATATGGAAAGAAAATATAAAAAACGCTTTCACAACAACATTATTTTTTTCCATAGAGAAAGTAATTTTTTAAATAATTGTGTTCCATAAAGTATAATTTTTAATCAGAATAATTTACTTAAACCCGTTAAACAGCGAAAAGTAATATTGTTCAAATTAGTTACTTTGAAATTCAAATGACCGCTACTCTGGAAAAGATAAACCTTTCGAAGTCCAATTTGCGGCAACTCTTGAATAGACCTTTCATTTGATACCAAACTTGACGTAGGTGGCTGTGGTCACCTACCCAGCAATAGTGGAAGTCATTTCAGTGTCTCTCTCCCTCTCTCTCTCTCTCCCTCTACTCACCTGAAGAAAATGCCTGTGGTGTTGAAAATTTGTGAGATTATGTCTATTTTGTGTTTGTGACTACTACTCTGATGTTAGTGAACTTGTCTTTTAACCCTTTGGATCCCAGGACAAAAAAATATTTTTTGTGCAAAAAATCCCAGACCAGTTTTTCAAAAACTGTGCGAAGAATCCCAGGCCAAAAATGACAAAAATACAAGCATTTGGGAAAATATTCATAAATCCTCTATTACACATGCTATATTGAAGTTTTTTATACTAAAATGTTTTTTACAATATTATCTAGCCAAAACAATGTACAAAAGCCATTACATGTTGACGTTTTTTTGTATATGTATGTAAATTAAAAAAAAATATTTTTTTTCAAAAGATTTTTAAAGGTTATCATCATTTTATGGGCAGAAGGAAAAAAATTATCTGTGGGCAGTGTTTTTATTTTGTTTCAAATATATTTTTGTATACTGTAACAAAATTTGATACTGATATGGATCATACAAGCTGAAAAAAAAAGTTTTACTGTAATAAGTACAAGCTATAAAAAATTAACGTAATGCCATATTAGTAAAATAATGAAGACTTACCTGGTCCTGTATTCAATTGGACTTCCACGAAACAAAATGTCTGTTTTTAAGCACAATAAATATATATATATATATATACAATTACTCTATATACACAGTCTATTTACATGTTTTAGTCTTTGAGTCAGATTGCCTTACAAACGTGCTTGGAGTAACACTCCAGATGGCAGCCTTCCTTGCACCGTACACAACCAGTGCGCGATCTTTTCCGCCCTCCTTGTTTGTAATCAGTTCCCTTTTTAGAACATACCCAGCAGGTTTTTTCTTTTTTTCCATCAAATCTTTCCAAACCAAATCGCCTACCATTTCCATTGTCACCACCGCCAAAGTCTTGTTGTTTATATGCCAGCCATTCTTCTGAAATGGCATCAATGAAAGAGACACAATACAAATATCTAGATAGCGGTTTTCTTCCATTTCTAATTTGCATCTCCTTATAAATAATATAAGAATTTAAAACCATTCTGGCAAAAAGATTAAACACTACCTTCCTCCAATACTTGACAGTCCTCCGCTCATCTAAATATGAATACAACATCATATCGTTGCTATCGATACCACCCATGTACTTGTTGTATTCCATAATAGTGGCTGGTTTGGTCTCCAAATTTTCCCTACCATGTCTCCTTTTAGTTCGTTCCACGTCTGTCGTATCAGGTTTTGATGTCAGTAGTAGTACAGGTTTTGTTTGGGCTTTCTTCTCCCTGTATGCAAGAGCAACAACACAACCATTTTTCCAATACTTTTTTTTCGCCGACTTGAAGCTGATTTTTAATTTCAGGTGGGAGATATTTTCTGCTTTTTCTGACAGTTCCAGTGAAAAAAGTGTTATTTCTATACAAGTATTTTACTAAATTTACACTGATAAAAAAGTTATCACTAAAAACGTGATAACCTTTTTGCAAGTAGTTGCAAGCTGATAAAAGACCCTTTACAACTGTGTAGCCTAAACCTTGAGTGGTGACCTCCGTTTGATCCGTCCTGCCAGTTTTTCCCTTGTAGCACATCAGGCTAAGACAATAATTTGATACTGAGTCACATTAAACCCAAAGTTTTATACCCCAACGGTGATGATGTTTGTTGGGCATGTATTGCATCAGTTTCGTTTGACTCTTAGTGCCAATTAGTGACTCATCGATTGAAAGTTGTTTATAGCCTGTATAAAAGTGTTTGAAAATGTTGTTACAATGGTCTATCAATGGCTGAAATTTTTGAGCTGGATCGTAATTTTGTTCACCAGGCTTTGGGAGTGATTCGTTGTTGACTATGTGAAAAAAACTTAGTAAGCTTTGGAATCTGTTTCTAGTAAACATTTGACTAAACCAGGGTGTTGATTGGCTGTTATTTGTGGACCAATACGAACTGATTGATGGTTTTCGAATCAGCCCCATGTTTATTATCACTGCTATGAAAGCTTTTACTTCAACAAGAGAAACTGGAATCCAATTGCGATACAAACTGTTTGGCGAGGAAGTGTCATTATTGATAAAAATTTTCTGATTTGCGTAGCGGTTAGTTTATGTTACAAACATAGAAAGCAATGTCTCAGTAAAAAAAAGGTTAATAAAATCAATGGGCTTTACTAAATTACGTGGGCAGTGCTTAGGACCAGTCAGTTCATCGAAATCAAATGAATGGGTGTAATTATTAGCATCAGCATCTACGTTATTTATGTCTTCCCATATCTCATTGTCTATTTCGTCATCATCGGAAGAGGAACTATCGCTTATAACCTGTCTAACAAGCCTATCCTGCAAACGAGGGCGTTTTGGGTTTTTATTAGAAGAGGTCGACGGTGTAGGCCTAGCGTTACCTGTGCTAGAAGTGGAAGGCTGTCCAGTCATCAAGTCCTGATTTGTAAAAACCGGAGCACTACTACGTCCACTGTCATCAGGATAATACGTGGGGTCCTCATCAGTGTCGTCGTCAAATATAGCTGATGAATCAGAAAATAGTTCCTCATCAGATAGATCGTAATTTAGCTGCCTATCAACTTCACTTTGTCTATCGGCGATGTTTTCACGATCCATTTCGACAAAACACTAGCTTACTAAGTGAAATAAAACTATAAACTTAACTATTTACACTAAAAATTAGAAAAACAACGCATAATAACACAAACAAACTCTATCTATTACACTAAACACAAAGTAAACAGCGTAACATAACCATACAGTAGCGATTGAGTAGTAAACAGTGACCGCAACAATCGCGCGCCAAAAGTCAGCTGAGCGCCTCGTGTTTGCTCAGTGGAGAATAAAAACAAGACACATACGGTTCGTAATTTTTTTGTGAAATTAGTATATTTGACTTCGATGTATACTCTAATACCAATACTAGTCGAAATCCGCAGGAAAAAAACCCGCGGAAATTTAATATTTAAATTAAGACGTGGCGACGATGAGATCGTCGCCTGGGATTTTTCGACAGTTTTTCGGCGACGATGTCATCGTCTGCTGGGATTCTTAGTACACACTTCTGGCGACGATGTCATCGTCGCCTGGGATCCAAAGGGTTAAGGTAAGTTTGCTGATGTCCTATCTCTCTAATATACTACTTCCTGGCCTAGTGCCCTTTAACCTAACCTAAAAGTATTTTCCTTGTAACTATGAACATGTACAAGATTTCACTTTTACAAGTGAAGTCATAAAAAAGTTGTGAAAGCGTTTTCATAATTGTTTCCACCCTGTATATCAAATGCTGTACTGGAAATTCATAGTTCTTCACAAATATTAATGAACTTCTTAGTTCATCACACTGCCAACAAAATACAGATATTTCCTTGCAACACATGCCAGAACATGTGGGGGGGGGGGGGGGTTAGGCACAGAGAAAGAAGAAACAAAAGTTGTGTCTAATAGTGTGCTGAATGTGTGTTAAGTAAAGACTTAGTGTGTTAAGAAGTCAGTTCTCTTGTTCGCTGCGGCGGAAAGTAACAGCAGCACCATCGTCAGTCCCACACTCTTATCCCCTATAGAACCCTATCTTCATTCTCTTTCTCTCTTTCTCCCTCATATTTCACTATAAGCATCGACAGCAGACTCTGTTAGGGACTTCCATCTCCTCTCGATCAACGTGCGTATTGATATACTAGCGCTGTCTACTGGCGTAAATAGAAAAATAGAAGCAGCAAGAAAAAGACCTAAGCTTCTTCCTTCTCTAAGAGAGAGACATATTTTGTATTGTACAGCCTTATAGTACTTATATGTTCTTCACCTCAACATAGTCAAATACAGATGTAATATCTGTCTAACATTCAGTATACAACAGATTTTTTTATTAAACTCAAACAATTGATTAATTATTTTATCATTCAAGAGGCAAGCATTTCCTTCTAAGTTAAGAGATACAGCTAATCTTTTATGATCTAGAATTTTCATCTTGAACAAAAATACTCTATTGGGGTAAATGGGGATATTAATATTCTTCAAAACTCCTGGTGCAACAGTGTGACAGGACTAGTTTCAATATGTACAAGGTTCTAAATGTTTCTCTCATGCTTCAATAGTGCTTTGTCGCGGTTGAAACCAGAAGCTTTGGAGAATATCGATAGCAGTAAACGCTTAAGAAGTAAAATAAGTGGAAATAATTTTATGAACAGCCATTTGAAAACAATCGTAACTATCCATCTATCTGGAACATGTTACAATATTCATGTTTATTACAAAATTATGTGTTTTTTTGCCGCTATATGTCTTCAAAATAAATAGTTTATTGCTTCTGTTAAAATTTGTTACTGAACTATTTAAGTAAACTTGATCAAAAGCTTTCATTGAAAAACGAGATTATGATTTACTTGTACTTTTGTGTAAATGTGAAGTTCAGAATAGAAAAATAAATGAATACAAAAAGTCTAATCAGAACTGAAGACAGTTATTACCATATCACTTTACCTTTACAAAGTGTTGCAAATATTTTATATGAGAAGTGGGAACATAAATCAAAATGAAAATATTTACAGACAAAGATTAAGAAATGCTAACAATGCCAGAATTCCTAGACCTTTTATTACATTTTACACTAAAACATTTAGCTTTATAGCATCTAGAATATTTAATAAATTACCTGATATATTAAATTAATAGATAAGCCTAGAACATTTTCAAAATATGTTAGGAAATGGTTGTTGGATTTTGAGAATAATGAAGATTTACTGGTTATTCAAATGTAATGTTCAACAATCTAAATTTTTAAATTGCGGTAGTGTCTGATTATGTATATAACTTTCAAATAATGAAATAGTTTCTGTTATTATATGTTTACTGTTATTAGTTTTAACTATTAGTATTATTATTTTTATATTTAGTATACAATGTTAAGTGCACAATATGCGAGCTTAGAAATTTAAATTTAATTAAATTCATTTTAAGGACAATTTATTTTTACTAATGTAAGAAGAGTCACTCTTGAACTCAAGTATTTTATAATTTAAACATTTATGGAACTCCCAAACTGGCACACCTTGGGGGCCCTATTTCTTTCTTCATTTTAATTATGTATTGTTTTTTTTTTTTTTTCTGTCAGCCTGGTTTTATTGTTAGCAAATAAGTATAATTTAAAAGAATGGTGTTACAGGTTGTACATATTATATTTTGGTAAATTATAATGTATTTAAATGAAGAAATAAAGGATTTATTTATTATTTATTTAATTTTAAGAGCATATAAGTAAGAATAGAAGGGAGATCCTAATGTCCTTGCAATTTCAAAATTAAAATTGGATGTACATTTTTTCAGAATTCAAGGACATGTGGGAGTCCTCAAGCCAGCAAACGACTAGTAAACAGTGGCCCTACAATATGCTGCCAAGAGACCAGTGGTGGGGGGCGTAGCGGCAGCAGCTGTAATAGCTACGCACCTTCATGGCTGACCAGTCAGAGCACAAGGGAACATAGGCATCCCCCGCCTCAACAACATCCACCTCCTGTAAGTCCCATTTCTGGTCTATTGTCGTTTTCTTTGTGGATCTCATATCCCATTCACTTATTACTCTTACTCCTGTGGCCACTCGAAACTCGTGGTTTTTTTATCTTTCCATCTTCTTCTGTCTGTGTTGCTCCAACCTGTCTTAAATCCCTCTCTACTTGGTCTCTCAAGCGCATACCCTGTCTGTACAGTGATCCTGCTGGTATCCCCTCTCAAACCTTTTTTTTTTCATTTTATTCTCTTCTCTACGATTAGCATGCCCAATCCATCTCATTCTTTTACTTCTTATCAGTGCAGTCAGATGGTATATTTTAATAAGTTTGTTGTGATACATTCTACTTAGATAAGAAAAATGTAAGAAATCAAATATTCCATACCTGCCTTAAAGAAAAGTTATCTAAGAAAATTATTACTCTTATTTACAATTAAGTAACTCTTATTATATGACAGTAAATTTAGATTATATACAGAGTTTAGGGCACTATGCCAGAAATTAAGAGGGGTCCTAAGAAAACTCATACAAGAAGACAAGTCCACTAATGCAACACAAATAAGATATATAATAGAAACAGTACATAAACGGCCAGGGCTACTCTGCATATAACAATTAAAATTTGGTAAATGTTGATACAGTTGAGTGATAGCGGTGATTGGGATGTTGTTTATTTTTCATTATGTCAATTAAGTAATGTCTACGAGTTACCAAAATATTACTTAATTTCTCTAAATTATTTTCTGATGCCTTAACCTCAATTCAGTGATTTTAAAAAAATCATGAAAAGTAAATTTTAAAGTATACTAAACTAAAAATAAATTTAGTAGAATGATTATAATATAATTTTTAATTTATCTATATTTTATTTGTTATTTTTATGAAGTTCTCTACTTGGTCAATGGCTTAATACCAATACTTTTAGGGTATCTAAAGATTGATCTAACTAGTTCTAACAATTTATTTCTAAATGTTTATTTTATTTAGGTTCCGAACTATCCTTCCAGTTACTCATGCTCTTCCAGACATTCAAGTAAAAGTAGGGGTCATCGTGACCAGAATCACAGTCATCGTAGCAACTCTAGTCAGTGTGATTGTCAGGAGAGTGCGTCTTTACTGTACTCTCACCCGCACAGCTCGTAAGTATACCTTGATGTTTAGTTATGATTTGAAAATTAATTGAACTTTGTATTTTAGGGTGCAGTGCTGGGTTTTTAAAGTCTCACTTACCTTAACAATATAAAATAATCTCTTAGAGCAATTCTGAATCGGTAAGTTCATTCAAGGTGTTTGATCTCATGTATCTTATCTCAGAAGTAAACAACGGACATTAGTTTTCCTTTTATTCCTTAATAGGCTTTCACGGTGAACAGTAATATATACAATTTCTTGTACAAGTTTGTTTTATGCCCAAGATTCTCTGCTCAAAACAATATGTACACAATTTTGTACACTATTATATTCCAGAAAAAACATGAAATATTACAGTTTAGTATCAGTATTCAATCCGAATTAAAATGCTTCTTGCCTATTACAATATTTCTTAGCATAAATTAGTACTTACTTGTAGGAAGAGTTTACATTTGAGCCACATTTATATATTTTTTCATATAATATGGCCATTTGAGTACAGTTCATACTTCTCCTTTACTTCGAGCAGTCTCGCTACCTGACTGGGCTGTACGGGAGTAGTTGACTAGTACCTGACTGACTTTAGTAAATCGGATGTGGCCAGTCACGTCACATCCAATACTACCCTACATGAAGTATTGGGCAGATGGGTCAATACTATTTTTGTTTTTTATGGGCCAGGCAGGTGGTTGCTACTTGTATATGTCATAGTATATACAATAGTTTTATGTAACAGTTTTCTCATTTTTGTTTCTAAATCTTGTCATGCCATCAGTTGTATGAATAAAATCATTTCCTTAGGTTTTAAATTATGTTCCAATGGCTTTTGTGTTTTAAATTACATTCAATTTTTAATCAAATTTCTCTGCTCCTATATTTATTGGGACATAAGAGCTAGCTTTATTAATGAAATGAATTTATAACTGCAAAAAGTTATAAATTATCTACGGAAAGTGTGTTTTTGTTTATTAAGAAGTAAATATCATTAATTAATTTTTTTTAAATGTATTTACACTTTTTATATATAATTGATATTAATCTCAGGTATTTTAAGGTTAAAATCATTTATAATTTACTATGCTTGTGTTGTCTAATGGATTTTTATGTTAATACTCATTAAAAATGAAACGTAAAGCAGTATGTAAGTAAACTGAAGACAATAAAACTCACAACAACAAAATATATATATATATATATATATATATATATATATATATATATATATATTATAAAGTTAAAAATTAGGGCTACTTACGTATTTTTAGGATGTAATAAAATTAAAAACTGAGTACCCTTCATATTTTCTCATATATATATATATATCGTATGGTTTGTTGCCAGCTACCATTAAATGGTTAAAATTAAAAATTTTTTTAAATTTAAAGCTGCGATGTACATTTGGATAAATATCCAAAAGCCATGATGGTATATTCAATGATTAAAAAATTAAAGTGATCTGTCACAAAGCTAAGTCCAATCCATCAAGCCACCTAAGACCTGCCTTAGACAACAAAATAAAGATAGTTAATTATTTCGGGGCCAAAAATCCTTCTTCAATCACTCAACAACTGTGCATCCAGTTATTTGTAGTTCTCAATACTTATATTATAATGAATAGAAAATAGAACAAATGAAAACTCTTGAGATTGGCAACCCCTTTCCTAGTAATTTAAACAATGCTTTATTACTGAAATTCATTACATCAGTTTGATACACAATTGGACCTTGATCATAATGTAAATGATTTATTAGTACAAATATTTAACACTCAGGTCTCAACCATGCCATCATGCCATGGACCGAGGAGTTCAGAGTTCTCTGCCCAGTCTGCACTCTGAAGCGCAATACCAACTTGTGGGTGAGTATTCCAACAGAGTATAAATTAAACTAGACTTCTAGAAAAGTTAACTTTACAATGAGTTTCTGAGCAAATCTGTTCGTAAGTCTTTTGTGGGTCTGTGTGACCTAAGAGGTAAAAGACACAAGAAAACCGACTACAGTTTCAAAGCCTCTCTTAAAATACTGTGGGTACATGACAAGAGGATATCAAGAATGGGCCTCAAATCAACTGCAGAATTCAAGAAGTATCACGACAATGAAGGCGCTTTAACATAAAGGCGCGCTTTTACTAACTAAATACTATAGGAAATGTGTAAAACTATTAGTTATTGATTCTACATTTTTATTAGATACATTTTGTTATTGAAATGTATCTTGTAATGAATTATATTATATGTAAATTATATTATTTTAAATTTAAAATATTTTAAATTTAAGATAATTTAAATTTAAGTTTTAGTAAATAATTAATAATTTAATAATAGTTACAATTTATACTATATTTAATATGTGCAGTTTATCAATGTGTATAGCCCTTCTGGGTATTTGCACCACAAAATCTCTCCCACGACCCAATTTGGAGGAAGTAAATCAAAATGGATGTAATTCCAAGAAAAGGAACTAGTTTGTGAGTCAAACATGGATAACAGTAACTTCACAAAGTGCTTATAAATTCAAATAAATAAAAAGGTTACTTGTTGAACTACAATTTAAAACTTGTACAATTAAGTATTTTTCATGACAAATATATTATAAATTCTCATAAAACATTACTTTGTTGTAATATGATGCTTTAATAAAGTGTTGCTTATGTTAGTTAACAACTGTTCATTCATTTATTCATTATGTTTGTTTTTCATTATTTTCAAACATTTCAACTGATAACTGAATTATTTTATTAAATAAAGTAATTTTGTTATATTATAGGGAAGATACAAAGTGTAATTTGCATCTCCGCAAAAATGATTTGTTCCCGAAGTGCTGCCGACTTTCATTGGAACCAAATATTAATGACATCATATTTGTAGTCACAACAACAAAATTGAAAACTTACAAGCATCAATTTCAAAGGGGCATTAGATAATATTCCGGGGGAACAACAATTTTAACATTTTGGGGATACTATGTATATTTTTCTGTAGCAATAAAAGTTTTAAGATAATGAAATATATTAATAAGAGTAATGTGTTTCATTTTTAGGTCAACACCCTGATAGTGGATATGAGTGGCGAAGGGGTAGGATAGGAGATGGAGGGGACTATGGAAGCTGGGAGGGGGAAGATGCAAGTGACACGTGTTGTTCCTGTAGTGAAGCGTCGTGTACTTATGCTCAGACCAATCGCACGCCTACGATGAGTCCGCTCACATCAGACTAGTTTTAAGGACTAAACAAGCATCTAAGGGTGAGCTAATAATGTGTGTATCGTTTCTGAAAGTAAACTTCAACATGCTTTATCTAGATCAGTGGTTCACAACCTTTCAGTACTAGTGTACCACCTGAGGCTTTTTCCATGACTTGGCGTACCACCACTGTCAGTTTGCTCTTATACATACAATTTTGTCAATCAAGGGGGAAATAAATTATCTTTACATTGCATAGTTTTTAATTTTGTAAATTATTCTTACTACATTTTAAACATGAAAAATTAACAGATAACAACATACAGCAGTTGGGCATTCTGTTCTGATGAAGCAGTGTTACCAGTAAAAAATTAAATTACCCTTCTTAAAAAAAAACATTTCCCTTCGTTTTATTATTTTTTCCGTGTTTTGAAAAATCTAGATTTATTCAGAAATGCTCTTGTGTAACACTGATGGTACGCATGCCACCGGTTGGGAAGCACTGATCTAGATTAAAAGTTGCAAAATTGAATTTGGTTTGTATACCAGTTATTATAATTGAAAGCTTATTGGTAAGTAGGATTATAGTCTTATTTTTTTCTATGCTATTTAGGACATTTATTGGTGTTGTAATTTAACAACCATCTAGGATAATAGCAGAAAATGTAAGACTCCAGTTGAATTTGATGTATTCAACTGGATATTTTCAAATTTCTGTTTGAATTTTAAAACTATTCCAAACTGTAAAACATTAAATTTTACAGTTTAAAACAATGTTTAATTACCTTAGATCAAACTAAGTGTTCAAAATGTCCTCCTCTCATGGCCTGATAATGTGTTGATTTAAATCAAGAAGAATTCATCAATAACACTACCAAAAACATGACTACGGTTAGAAAGTGAAAAATGGCTCTTTGGATTTTTGACGAATTGGACTTTGAATCCAACAGCTGTTATCTTTCTTTTGTAAGCAGTTTCCAGTGCATAACATACAAAAGTAAGCTTTCAGCAGGTTTTGTTATGTACATGGAAGAAGTTTTTCATTCAGTTTCAAGTTTTAAAATCGTTTAATTTTGTTGTTTGTTACTTACCATTATGTCACCTAGTGTATGTGAAAGAGTAGCACTGCTTATGATGTGTGGATGGGGAGATAATGTACGATCATATGATGCAGTAACATATTTATTTAATGATAGTTTTCCTGATATAAATCCTATCTCCAAGTCAACAGTAGTTAAAACCGTAGCTTGTTTTGAAGAGACTGGAAGCGTCAAGAATCATGTCAGGACTGGACGACCAACAACTCACATCATTAGATGTCCTTCAATCTTTTATCCAAAATCCCACTGAATCAGAACAGCAGCACAAGAGCATGGATTATCTTGGGAGTCAATCAGAAAAGTTTTTAAAAATCAGATATTAAGGCGTACCGACTATATCTGGTTCAGGAACTCAACGAAAACGACTTTGATCGGCGGCTCAAATTTTGTGAAGGTGTTAAGATGGATAGAATTAAACGAAACCAAATACTTCTGAACGATATTTTATTTTCAGATGAGGCAACATTTATACTAAACAGCACTGTTAATAGGCATAATTGTCAGTACAGTAAAACCTCCTTAATCCGGCATTCTATAGTCCGGAATTGTCTATAATCCGGCATCAACGGCAATAGACACAAATTACAGAATTGCCTTCAAAATGAACATTGTAAAGTGAGCTACTTGACGGCTAATAAAAAAAGCTGTAAGAAGCAAATAGATATTAGATCTTTTTTCCAGCCTTCTACCAGTGCTGTTACTAAAAACCACAAATACTATAGTACAGTACTGTACTGTATTTCATACTGTATTCTACAGTAATTTAATTCATCATATACTGTACTTAAAAATGCATTTTAATATTTCTCCTGTACATATGTACATGTATATTGATTTATATTGTTTAAATAACCAATGATTAAATAATATATACATACAGTAAAGTTTTGTTGTGCAAATTATGTTATTTTTTATACACCTTCTGTATTTTTATAAATAACCTCCATAGTCCGGAATTTTCTTTAATCCGGAAAGCGTCAAGTCCCAAACGTGCCGGATTAAAGAGGTTCTACTGTATTGGGAAAACAGCAACCGCGCCGGAAAGATGAGATTTACACACAGCACCCACAAAAACTTAATGTTTGAGTGGGTATTATTGGAAACCAAATTGTAGGCCTATTTTTTATTAATTGTAATTTAAATGCTGTCTTGTACCTAGAAATGCTCCATAATGAGATAATTCATGCCCTACAAGCTAGACTTGGCCCACAGTTACAATCAATTTATTTCTAACAAGATAGGCACCACCGCACTATGGCGTTGACGTTAGACAATACTTGGATCCAATATTCCCTCAAAGGTGGATAGGAAGACATGGTGCAGTAGCGTAGCCTGCTCATTCCCCAGATTTATCTCAGCTTGATTTTTTTTTCTTTGGGGATACCTCAAAGATAAAGTGTATCGTACTAAGCCTCGAGATTTGGCCCACCCAAGACAACTCATATCTGAAGAAGCTCAAGATGTTCCTCGTGACTGCCTTCAAAATGCAGCGGGAGGTTTTTACAACCACCTAGCACATATTTAGACAACGGAAAGAGGACATTTTGAACATTTACTTTGATCTCAGGAAATTAAAAATCGTTTAGCTTGTAACATTTAATGTTTTACAGTTTGGAATAGTTTTAAAATTCAAACAGCAATTTCTTCCGACTGGATCAACCTTTTGAAGTCTGGTTTGTTGCGGTATTGTTTTAAGTAAAATAAGACCTTTCAATTGATATACAACTTGACATAGGCTCTCATTAAAGATTTTGTTCTGACTCCTTGTGGGCCGTCCCCCAAAGGTGTCATGCGGTCGTTAATAGAACAGAAATGTAGGTTACCGTCACCAGCAGTGGTGTGTGAACTTTCATGTTTTTCTCTGTTGTGGTTTAAAAGTTAAAAAGGGATTCCAGACTTAATTGTTACTGTGTAATGAAGGAGTGTGGATATTTGATGGTAAGCTGTATATGTATTTTGTTCATATAATTTATTATTTAATTTATAACAGTTTTCTTAACAACTAATAAAACCA
>JAQJVL010002511.1:0-95050 GCA_035578905.1 Stictocephala bisonia
TTTTAAAAAATGTATATAATAGATATCGTAAGCTTTTTAAAGCTTACTTTTAACTCACTATATACTGTATATATCACAAAGCTACTAAAACTATATCAGGTAGAAAAGTCCTTAAGGAGTAAAACGATAATAAATTGAACCAAAACTATAAAGACAATATTTTATTTATATTCATCTGTGTATGGTGGTTCATACGATTATCTGCCTTGAAATTACAGATTTGTGATCAAACTAATGATTTTATAAATTTATAAATAAGTGGAATCCAACTGAGCATAATAATATATACTCACCAACATTAAATATCTAATTCATTTATCTTGGGGAAATTACAAGTTACAGGACAGACAAGCTCAGAATACATTAGTAAAGCTTGTTATGAAGGAATTCTCAGACTGGGAATTCTCTGCTCGTGTTTAGCTATTAATTATGCACAGTTTGAACCGTTATTAGATTTAAGTACGTTCTACAACGTGATTTAATTTTATATAATACAGGGTGTCCCTGAACTCTCTGAGGATCTTTTTAGGCATTGATTGTGGGTAAAAAATAAGTCATAATATCATATTTAAAAATTCCAAATCACCTCCGGTACCCGTAAAACCGCCATTTTGTATTTTTTACTAATTATTTTGTTATTTTAAAAAATATTTAATCTATAGAGTTCAAGTTTGATGTATACATTATTAAACCCATTGTCTTACTGTAATAAAAACATCAAAAGTATTTAAAAAATATATTCAAAATGGCGGCACTATAAAAGGTTTGTTCCTTAATAGCTTTTAAAATGTTAGGAATTGGATCTTTATTTAAATTTATTTTCACATTACAAACGATGCTCTAATGTTTGTCCTCTCATATGATTGCAACAATTCCACCAACCTAGAATTTACAAAAATTCTAGTTTATAGTGTACTACTTAAGGTTAAAATTAATTTTTAATTTAATATCAACGAACTCATTTGCAACTTTTTTCCCATTGCCTGCTAGGGACATTTTCATTACAATAACGTCACAAATTACTTTATTTATTTATTGGATGAAAGTAATCAAAACAGACATGTGGGGCACGACAACATGGCTGTACACATTGACGCGTAAATGATTAAATACTCAAATATCGGTTTTTTGTCATCCAATCTTATACAATGTTACTTTTTTTATTGCAAATAAAATTTGCAATAAAAATGTATACATGTAATTTTTTTTATTCCGAACAGTTTTGTATTTGTAACCTAATTAAGGATCAAACATTTCAAAGTGCCAACATTTTTTCATTAATATTTGAAAAAAACTTATTTTTGTATTTCTAATAAATGTGTTTTAATAATGTGTATACAAAATTTAAAGTTGCCATAAAGTTCCGCTTACGAACAAAATGACTTGCTTCATTGAATGCCGATTTCTAATTTATTGACATGTGCATTTTTAATCCCCATGATATCATAGTACTAACCGGCAAAATTTTTTTAAATTTATCTGTACCATGTGCATTTTAAATTCATATAAGTCATGTATGTACAATAGTTATACAATAGTTATATACGTCAAATAAACACAAAGTTATAAATGTGTGAATAAAATAATTATAACTGTTGGTTATATGTGTTGGTAGTTATAAGTATTCACAGCTGGTCTTAAATTTGCAATACATAATTTGGTGGAATATTGTCCTTATTGAATTTACAATATTCCACTTAATTATATATTGTGCTTGAGTGCCCATAATTTTATAAAGTGGGTTGTACGTCGATCATAAAGCCACTTTGAATATTTTACATATGATAATTGCTTTTTTATTTATTTTTTTTTTTTTGTAATTTTACTAATTTGTATGCACACCTGATGGTGACTCATTAGGAGTTGAAATGTACATTGAGCCAGACTCTGTGGTGGTTTGCTTGGGTGGACAGCCTGTATTTTGTGCTCTTGCATTTATGGAATACTTTAAAAATTTTCTGAATAATTTCAAAGTATTTACATTTATTGAATTGTTCATTTAATAATATTGTTTTAAATGTGGCACTTGACATTTGTGGCAGTTGTAAGGAGAAACTACTAAAATTGTAGAATTTGCAGTCTGTTCTGGATGTGGCAATGGCCTTCATTTCGACACTGTAGTGTAAAGAGGGCAACTTGGAACAACATGGGTGTTTCCAGACAAGTTTCGTGGCTTTGTTCAAGCGGTCGGAAAAATAAAAAGGCATCCGTTACGCAATATGTTGACTCAGATGATAAATCAAATTAAACTACCAGCCAGGAGGAACAAAGTGAGGTTAGTAGCCTAGATGTACAGCGAGATATACTGTCTAAGGCTTAATTTAGAAATAAATGATCTAGAACCAAAATGGGACCCTAAAGATGAAGACATGATACAAGTCATGAAGAAGTTGGCAGGTGACATCAAGGTACACTTTAACCCTTCTGATTTCCATCAGGTACATCACCTTCAGCCTAGAAAAGACGGTAAGCCCCCAACAGTTATTGTTCAGTTCTACTCAAAGGACAAAAGAGACATTTTGTTGAACAACGGCATGAAGGCTAGGTTGAATTAAATATATTTCAATGAAAACTTAAGTCCACATTATAGACTGTTGCTGAGTGAAGCCAAACATAGATCTAGAACTTATAATTACTCTTTTGTGTGGTTTAGAGGCGGTCGTATACTAGCAAGGAGGAGTGAAAATGACAGTAATGTTATCATTATAAACAAAGCTTGTGACTTGAACAAGATTAAGTAGGCCTAGATAACATGCAAAACCGAACCATAATAAAACATAATCTTAGGCCTAATTTAAGGCAGCCAATTCATTCCTCTATTGCTGGTGTACTAACCAGTGCATTGACTGGTTCTAGGTGTTGGTTCTTTATGTTTTTTACTTGTATATTTCTTAATTTATCTATTTTTGTTTAGGATTTGGATGTTTACAATTACCTTTCTATGAGGATTGAAGGTTTAACTTATATTGTATTCACTGTGATGGTTTATTTAGTATATGGTTTATTGTTATTGGTGTCATTATTGAATATTTGTTTACTGTTAGCCTTTTTGTTGGAGTTTATTTTGTAATTTTGTTGCGGTTGTTACTATTTCTATTATTTAATGAATATATTTAAAGTTATAAACTAGTTCACGTTAGGGCTACTATTTTAATAAATTAAATGATAAATATAATAAAGTACCCTTTTATATTTAATGGTTATATTATTTACTATCTGAAGATGGCCTAAGGGCCGAAACCGGTAATATATTTTTATAAAAATGAATAAAAGGGTACTTTATTATACTTATCATTTAATTTATATTTAAAGTTACCTATATTTTTAGAGTTTATTTGGTTAATAGTTGTATAGGCCTAGTTATTCTTGGAAGTGGTTTGATTAGTTTTGTGTTGCATATTTTATTGTTGTTATTATATTGTCTTTGGTTATTAATATATTACTATCTAATTTGGTATGGAAGTTAATATGAAAGATGAGCGACTATTCTTTTATAGCTATTATGATATGAAAGATTAGAGCAAGGAATTTAATGCAAATAGGCTAGGTATTAGCATATTCTACCTAAACATTAGGTCACTAGGCAAACATTGGGATACACTTAAATTGCAGCTATTTCATAATAATACGCCTTTTGATGTAATAATTCTTTCTGAAATTGCCTGTGATGAATGTAAAGTAAACTTTTTTAACATTGCTTGTTATACAAAGGTATTTATGCTCAGACATGATAAGAAGGGAGGAGGTATGGTTATGTTTGTTAACACAGCTACTGTAAGATTTAGTATGATTACATTTTGCAAGGACATTTTGTCCTATGAACACAAGGATGTACAAGGATGTAAACAAGGGATTTGAAGAAATAATCGGTAAGTTTACTAAAAATTATAAAATCTGCTCTAGGCCGATAAGTAAAAAGCAAGGTGGGGGAAACCACAAGCAAAGCCGTTTATATAAAAAATGCCCTATCAAAGAGTGAACTAATAAATAATAATAATAATAATTAATAATGAACTAATAATAGAAATATTTTTATTCCAAAAATATTTTCAGAATTTTTACAGTTATTTGATGGAATTACTAGCCATCTTATCAGGTAGTGATGGCTAGCACAAACAAAATACTACAATGGGTAGGTTATTCATTCAGAGTTATGATTTTATCAGTGATATTTGGACTGGACGGCACCGCAGCACTTACAACCCGCTACACATGACTCACGTTATCACTCATCACTCTGAACAAGACCATTCACTTCTTATTGTACTATTCTACTTATAAAACTAAATAACATAACAAAACAAAGTAATCTATACAGTTATATTCTTACAATCCATAGCAAAACTAAATAATTTCTCTTTCCCATATAAGAGCAAAAACAAAACTCATTTTTGGTTAACCACTCATGACATAATGTAAAATAAATCGTTAACATCTTCTTTGGTTAGCAACCATCGCTTAACCTTAGCTAGAAATTGTTTACATGTTTTATTATTGACTTTAATGAAGTTTGGCAGTTGATTGTAAAATTTTGGTGCTAAAAACACAAAGCTTTTTTTGAAAATAGTTTTATTAAGTTTGGGATGGGTGTGGAGGCCAAGGACTGCACTTCTTGTTTTATTATATGCACTTTCAACCCCATAATTTCCACTTCTGTTATAAAAACACTTTCAAAACTTTGTATACAAATAGGTGAGTTAAGGGAAAAATCTTTAACTGGCCATACAATGGAAGAGCAGAAACACGTTTTGATTGAAAAGTTACTATCCGAACGAAATAATTTTGTGTTCCAATTAATGGTTTTATGGAAACTTTGTCGGTACCTCCCCAGTTTTCTATTGCATCATTTAATTTTGAATCTATTAGTGCGAAGTAAAGACCGTGCAAGAGGTTTGGATTTAAAATATATCTTAAGAAATAGAATTTTCTGATGTTTTTTCGTAGTTGCGCTTGCAACTGTGAAATGTGAGGTTTCCATGACAACTTCTCGTCTAGGTAAACCCCTAAATACTTAGTTTGTCCAACTTGTTCAATTTCGACACAGTTGCAATTTTCATTGGGTTGGTAACAGTCGTTACTTATATAGAATCGTAGATCTAAGTCAAAGGAAAAACCTCTTAGATCAAAGTTAATGAGCTTTGTTTTTGAAGCGTTAACTATCATTTTATTACTGTTGCACCAATTTCGAATTGTTTTTAGATCTTCATTCAAATATATCCAAATACTCCTATGCTCCTATGCTCCCAATGCTTGTTTTTATAACGGAGTGTGATATCATCAGCGAACGCACTAATTTTCCCGCGCATTGGGATATTCAGTAAACTGTTTATAAATATTAGAAAGAGAGGAGCAGAAAGCATGGACCCCTGTGGAACACCTTTCGTTATATTTCTAGTCGGACCTAATATTTTTTAAATACAAACTTGTTGAGAGCGTCCAATCAGGTATGTTTTGAACCATTTTAAGGGAATACCTCTAATTCCTGCGATTTCTAATTTGTTTAGTAGAATTTTATGATCGACAAGATCAAAGGCCTTTGAAAAATCTATAAATATTCCTAATGTTTTTTCACTATTGTTAAAGCTTTTATAAACTCCTTCTGTAAACTCTCTGATTGCTGAGTCCGTACCTTTTCCTTTAGTAAATCCAAATTGTTTTGGACTAAAAAATTTGTGCGTATCTAAAATTCTAATAGCCGTATTTTCATAGCTCGCTCGAATACCTTGGATAGCACCGACAACAAGGCAATCGGCCGATAATTTGACAGTAAATCTCGCCTATCCTTCTTAAAAATTGGTACAACGATACTTTGCTTAAGTTTGGAGGGAAACTGTCCTGTCAAAAAACTAGTGTTGATTAAGTGAGATAATGCATAACTTATTTCTGGGGCAATTTTCTTTATGAGCTCAACTGAAAGAGAGTCGCAGCAAACAGATTTTTTGTTTTTCAATGAATTTATTATTTTTAGTACTTCTTGCTCGCATACTGGATACAGGAACATGCTGTTTGTTTGATAAACACAACCAGAGCGTTCCACACCACCAGTGTCGGGCAAACCGGCCACCAGTGATAATGGAGTATCGACAAAATAGTCGTTGAACAAATTAGCTAATTGTTGTGGATCCTCCACATTGTTACCGTCTTTGTCCTGCACACATGTTATCAGCTGCTTATCTCTCTTATCAGTTAAACTGTTGATTAGCTTCCACTGTTGAGAAATATTACCATTACATGCTTCAAATAAATTTGAGTAATAGTTGTCTTTAGCTTTATTAATAAGTTTATGTACAAAATTATTAAAGTATGTTTTAAACTCTAGGTCATATGGCTTTTTTTCTTTAATTTTGCTGTTTTGTTTCTTTTTTCAATTTTGTTTAGTAGGCATTCATTAATTCAAGGACTCCTGTATTTTGCTTTTTGATATTTATAGCTAATCTTTTTTGTCTCTTTACTTAAAAGGAGGGCATTTTCAATTATGCTATAAAATGTATTTAATGCACTGTTTACATTATTTTCTTTAAATAAGTTTTCCCAATTATAATTACCTAAAATGCTTTTAACGGACTCGACCTTTATTTTTTCATAAGATGTTGTAGAAGAACTATTTTTTAGTAAATCAGTTGTTATATCATCTTTTATTGCTATTGTAATTAAACTATGATCTGTAATATTGAGGTGAAAAACTCCTGATATAAATTTATTCAGGTCTGTATGTCGTAAAAAAATATGATCTATACATGAAGATGAGTCTGAGGATATTCTTGTAAAACTATTAATAAAGGAAGCAAATCCATTATTGTACATTAAGGACATGCAAGCTTCTACTTCTGGTTTGTCTTTTTTTAAACAAATATTGACGTCACCTAGAAATATTGAATTAGTTGCAAGTTGACTTAATAATGGTTCTAATTCTTGTATGAAATTATATTCTGAGTAGTTTTGAAGTCTGTATATACCAATAATATTAAAAATAGAATTTCTTATCTTTACTTCCAAAACTAAAATATCCGCAGATTGCATGGTCGTCATACACTTATCTCTAACATTAATTGTATCGCGTATAAATGCTATTATTCCGCCACTATAGTATGTTTCATTACATTTTGCAAAGCTTAAATATCCAGGTATTTTATAACGACCAATTTCGTTTTCAAATATGCAAATTTCAGTCAAAACTATCACATCAATTTCTAACTCAAATTTTGCTAAATTGGCTAAAAACACATCAAAATTCTTTCTTAGACTTCTGATGTTTATGTGAATGCAGTGAATGCAAGTCTCGATGAGGAAAAAAATGTTCTATTTACGTCTGCATAGACTAAGTCACTATACGTGGCTTGTGTCATTTACTGTGATAGAAGTAAATTATTACTGTATAGTTGATTATTATTTATTTATTTTATTATTATTATATAGCATAATGTATACATATACATACATACATACACATACACACACACATATATATATATATATATATATATATATATATATATATATATATATATATATATATATATATATATATATATGTACATACACATATACACATAGAATTGCTTATTCTACTAAAATACATTATTTATAACTCAAAATTTATATGTCTTTGAGACTTGCCTCACTGGTGATTTTCCTCACTCTGTCACCGCTGTCCTTCCGAGCAAAGATCTTCCCGTCCTTGGTCCACACGAACTTGTAGCCCCGGTTTCTTGCAGCCTCTTTGGTCCTGGAGAGAAGCAGCTTGTTCGCAGGTGAAAGGTGCTCGTTGACAAACACCTTCTCCTTTTGGTATCCGGAGGTTGATTTTGTCCGCTGTCAGTGGTCGTATCACCTTGAAGCTGTTGATGCACACCTCCTTCTTTCGTCGTGACTTGAACTTCACCACGATGGGAGCGGCTCGCTTCTTGTTGTAGCTGGTAACAAGATGTGCAGCCTCCACATTCTCCTCCTTTAGCTCCACGTTGATGGCCTTGGCGATGTCAGCCAGCATCAGCTCATTGTTCTCATTATCTGACTGAGGAACGCCACTAATCTCGATGTTAGAGATCCACGAGTACTGCTCAATATCTCTCATCCGGATCTCCAAGTCTTCAACTGTGTTCCACAGCGCTTTATTTTCTTCGCGCAGGCACTGGTTTTCCTCCCTAGCATTCTTCAACTCCTCATTCATTTTATTCATTAGCTCGGTAGCACCATCCAATTTTTCAGAGACAAAATTCAAGGAAGATTTGAAGTCTTTAAACTCCTTGTTATAAGCCTGCAGCTCACTGAAAACTTCCTTTTTAAAGGCATCTAAGGTTGAAACCAGGAAATCCTTTGTTATTGAGGTTGAAGACGTTTTCACACTACTTAATCAGAGAAATAGATAGAAATTTTAGACTGTGGAAAGGGGACCCCACAAATAACAGTTATAGGAATTCATACAAGCTAATAAGAAATAGGCTAAACGATTATATAAAGAGAAGGAAAATCGATACTACCAACAATGTTTTGAAAAAATATCAATAAATGAGAAAATTATGGGAGAATATTAACTGTTTACTAAGTAGAGGATAAAAAAACAGTATTGATTCAACAATCGAAACTGCTTTGGGGAAACCAATGAAGAAAGATGAAATTGTAAATGGCTTTGCTCAATTCTTTATTGAAGGTATAGAATGCTTAAAGCATGATTGTGTACACAAAACGTTAGAACAAGACAGGTATGATGAAGCGTATAAATATAATAATGAACCGATATATAATTTGTATATACCAAAGATAACACAAAATAAGATGAAATCAATAATACTTACAATGAAAACTAACAAATCTCCTGGTGACAATGGGATACGAATGGAGGATATGAGGGAGATAGTAGATGAAATCAGCGAACCTCTAAGCAAACTGGTGAATGAATCAATTTCACAAGGACAATTCCCTAACAGCTTAAAAAAGTCACTGATAAGACTAATTTATAAAAGCAAAAGTGAGAAGGAATACCAGAATTATCGTCCGATTGCAATTTTGACTTCTTTAGGTAAAATAATCGAGAGATATGTATTAGACTGTCTAAATAAATATTTAACAGAAAATTATATACTTAATGATAAACAATATGGATTTAGAAAGAATTGCAGTACAGAAATGGCGTTACAGGAATTTTCAAATGTAGCTAATAGAATTATGAATAACAAAGAGCATGGTCTGGCCTTATTTATTGCTTTTTCAAAGGTGTTCGACACAGTGGAACATAACTGTATTATTATGGCGTTGAGCAAGATAGGAGTGATGGGCCCCTATTTAAGATGGTTCAAGAGCTATCTTAGTGGTAGAAAACTTGCCATTAAAGCATTAAACACTATAAGTGACGAAAAATATATTAAATATGGTGTTCCACAAGGAAGTCAGCTATAATTTATATGAATGATGTGTTAAACAGGATATATAAAAGCCACATATGGGATTTTACAGATGATGTGCTTATCATAGCAAATGATAGGTATGTACATTTAGCAGAGGAAAAGCTACAGAGAGATTTTCAAGTTTTCACTAAATGGGCTCATGATAATGGATTGATTATAAATAGACAGAACAATAATTTAATGCATATACATCAAAAAAAATATTAAGATTGAAAAAGAAATCAATATTAAACTTCATAACTGTAATTGTTTACATGGGGAGAAGCAGTGTCAATGTGAACATATTAAAGTAGTAAACGTTACCAAATATTTGTGATTAATGGTAGACAATAAACTTACGTGGAAAGAACATATAGTGTCACTACATAAAAAACTTACGCCATGCACTGCGATAATGTGTATATTGAAAAATAAAGCAACACTTCTGGTTAAGAATACAATATATAAGGCTTTTTTCGAATCATTGTTGAAATATGGAATATCAGTCTGGGGGCATCAGCAAAGAACCATTTAAAACAGATAATAAATCTGCAAAAGAAATGTCTGCGAACTCTATATGGTGACGAAATTCAGTATGTAAATGGCAATATAAATTTTAATGAATTCAGTTTCATGAGACAATTGACACCGAAAGGTATGTATGAATTAAAAATTATATTAGATAACTTTAAAAATAGTAAATTTAAAACACCTAACAACAGGAGTTTTGAAACTCGACATATTAAAAAATATGTTACCTCAATCCCCAGAACAAACTATAGGCGAAGACTCCCAGAGTTCATTATTCCTTATCTTTATAATTTATTACCTGAAGAAATAGAAAATATATCTTATCATGCAGAGTTTAAGAGAGTTGTTTTTCTTATGGCTTACATAATTCAGAACTGAAAATGAAAACAATTACCTGTACTTGTAATCCTAGAATTTCAATGATTCCAGATTCAGGGCACTTATGCACTGCACTTACACTAATTCTCTAAATGAACATATTTTAATGATACATGTGATTTTAAATTCAATTTATATGTATAGTAGGTATTCAAAATGTAATATAGTAAATTTAGTGTTTATTGTATTGTAAGATATTAAATTGGAAAGACAACAGGTTGTGTGATGGGCAGTGTCGGCCACGGATCACGCGTCATGTAACTCGTAAACGAACAAACTTGCCAAGTTTGTTAGTAGGCTGATGATGAACAACTGACATTAAAATCAAGAAAGGAAATAGTCAGGATTCCAAAATATAAACCTGTCTGTTGCATGAAAAATTCAATTGTTAATTTCAACTTGACAGTGCATCTGGGGCCGGCACGTCCCAACTTTCACTTTCATTGTACTGCCAAACCAGTTATAACATTGTAGTGCCGCCCTAAACCACCACAATTACTTTGATAATTTTTAAATAGAGTTATTTATTAAATGTTATAATGGACCTCACCGACAACAAACTTGGTGAGGCCAATGCTGTAAAACTAAATGTATTAATAAATAAAAAAAATGCAAAACGATTTTTAAAGGCGATCCTCGAGGGATACTGTACAGTTATTTCTAGCTAACGTACTAAATGAATTCTCAACCGAGTCTCTTAATTCCTCTTTGATACAAATTTCATATGAAATCCTCGTGGAATTTGCAATTTAAATAAGAATTGGCAAAAATTAAAGTACAAAATACATTTTTAGATTTTTAAACTAGGTTCAAAGAAAAAATTCTGATGCCATTATAAGGCCTCAACTAAAATTTGTCCGGCCAAATGTATGTATTAAATCACTAGCGACATATAGGAGTTTATCTCATCAAAATGGCAAAAATGCATAATGATGTTTGGAAAAAATTAGCCAAAAATGTGCCAAAAATCCTCTTGGAGGATCATAATATGAGTAAGTACTACAATACCACCATCAGTATCGGTTAAAGTGCTGATGATTATACTATTTATTGCAATGAAATAATGAGAAAGGTTTAGTCCTGGTTATATGTTTGTTTTAGGTTAGCCGATTTTGGAAACTACAAAGTGAAAAAATTAAGAATATTTATAATTCGCTTGATTCGCTTGATTCTTGAAATACAACATTTTAGAGCAGCTATTTCTTTAAATTAGCTTTTTAACTGTTAATATACACATATAAATACTGTAATAAAATTAATATAACACTTTTTAACTGCTCATAATGAGTATTTTAAATCTTTCTTTTTACCTCAGTGACTAAAACCGTACTCGATATAAACCATCAAACCAAAGACACGTGCTTGTGGTTTAAATTTAAAAATTAATCTATCTGGATACAATTAGTTTAGTTCTTAATATGCCAAGTACTGAATAGTTGAATGAGCAGATTCGCATTAGTCTAATATCGTTAAACATTCTTAAAAGTATTTATATATTAAATGAGGATGAAAAACAAATCTGAAAAGGATCTCGAATTCTTCCTTTAATTTAATCATCCAGGAATCCAAATAAATTACATTTTTTAAGACGTTAAATAGTACAACAAATGGTGGATGGTGTAGATATATTCCTACTAGTGGGCCATCCTCTTTGTTTACACTCAGACTATCTAAATCGATAAGTGCTAAATATAGAATACACCCATGCATGTTTAAAAGATTATTCTTACAAACTTAATTATACAGCTGGATAAAAAACAAAAGTTGTTTACATGTATTATTACCCAACAAAAAATGACACTGAATACCTGTAACATGTATTTAAAATCACCTACTATAAGAATATGCTCATATTTAAACTTAATTAAATAATTTTTTTTCAAAAATGTATTGTTCATACTTATATGAGAATTAAGGGGAAAATACACAACAACTAGCAGTACTACAAAATCATACTTATTAGAAAATTTCATTTTCGGCCAAATGTTATCCTCTTTATTGTCATCATTAAAAAGCCTATTTCCCTGAGAACCAGAATTATTTTTTACAGCTTTTAAACTACCCCTCCCCTACCTTTCCCTGTACTTTGGTGATGTCTATCTCGTCTATAAACAGTATATTCTCTTGAAAATAGTTTTGAATTTTGAATTGAACAGTTCAGCCAAGTGTCTGTTAATGTAACAATATCACAATCACTTTACAATAATTATAAACGAAATGTATTAGTGTAAGTAATAAATTCATTTATCAGCCAAGATCTAATTGAAAAATGATTTAATTTATTGGGGCTTAAAGATGTATGGATGGAGTTTTTGGAACTAACTTAGCTTATGGACGCTTATTTTATGAATAGTGACAGTAATAATAATAATTGTAATATCACATACTTTTAGAAGATATGTGCAAAAAAAGAGCACAATCACATAATTCTCCAACCACTGAAACTGTCAACTAATGCTTAAAAAATAATGTAATGATTATACATATTTCTTAAAGGATCAGCTGTTGGCCGGGTGATCAAAGGCGTCAGGATTATTATTTACGGTAGATTTCTAATGAAAAACATAGTTGTACTACTAATTTTAAGTTTTGTTTTTATTTCAAAAGAAGCTTTATTCCGCTTATTGATTACTCATATAGGCTACGTACAGTTTGGATAAGGAAATATCCTAGCTTCTAAAACAATGTAAATGATAACATAAGAAATTAACAAAAACATTAATTTAGTGCTATTACATAATAAAACTTAAGATATGTGGAATACGTAGGTCACTCCCTAGGTAACACAACAAGTCGGGGGTGGCCACTACAAACTTGATAATTTGTTTAACTTAATATAAAAAGAAACGGAACAGAGGTACCTCAGTTAGTATTTAAATAACTGCTACATATAATTAATGTAAAAGGAGGCATGTTTGGAGAGATAATTGAAAGTCGAGATAATTTACTTAGTAAGTCAGGTGGTTTCTCGACTTAGAAAGTCGAGATAATTCACTGCTACTACAGCTGGTTTACATTGTATTTCATTTAAATGAAACACAAGTGTTTCACAACCAGACCACAAAATATATAATATCGACGGCCTAGTTGAAAGTTAGAATCCTGGATTTATCAGAAACCTTGCGCTGGACCTGCGTCTGACTAAGTTTCCCGCTTTGATAATTAGTCTATGGCTAATAGGTAGCCTAATGGTAAAACGAAAATAAAGAAGAGTTTTGAGCAAGTGAAATACAATTCAAATGTGTGAAATGTATTAAGGTGGTTGATTGAAAGTAATTACACGCGTTATTTTTATCTCTTACATTTTGTCCTAAGATTTTCATGGTACATAAAAAACTAAAACTATAAAACCTTATTACTGAGATGTCCTATTACAGTACTATTTTATTAGTTCTGGCTTTTGTACTACTGTCTTGTTAATTGGATATAATTAGATGGCTTTGTTTTTTGTATAAGCTATTCATGAAAAATTATGTAATATAAAATGAAGCTATACATTAAACATTAGTTTATTTCGTTTGAACCGAACACATCTTAATTACGAAACAACATTTGACGAACAATGATACCAGTTGTCGCACAGAACGTTTAATGCCACCTTAAGGTCGGGAACTGAAACTACGTATCTACCTCTCGCGAAATCCAAAAGAAATGGATTATTTTATTGTACACTAAGAGTCGTAGTATTAAATGATGTTATAAAACACACAGAAATTACTTTTTAAACCTAATAAAATTAATAGACTTATAAGATAATAGTGATATATATTATTATATAAAAGGCTATTTATTGTATATTTAATATTTTCAATACAGTAAGATATAAATTATTTTGTTGTATTTTATGTACAAACAACAGCTCATTTAAATTAGAGAACATGATGTGAAATAAAAAACAATCTAAATATTTTAAGAGTGTATATTTTTACTTATTGAATTCAGAAATAAGCTATGAATATATCAAACCAAGTAGATATATTGACAGGGCCAACCCCAAGCCTATACTAAAAGCTGACTGACAAAAAGAGAATACAAAGGTCTTCAACTTGTCAGAGTTCTTCTTTATTGTTTAATATTTTCATCTCACTGTTTCCGCCAGATGTCAGACTGTTATTTAATATTTCTTCACTGAACAATGAATTTATTATTATTTTTATATATTTATAAATAAATAAGTAATTCTAATTAGTCACTATCAACTAATTACATCATACTTTAGAAAAAAAAAAGAAAAAAAACATGACATCACTTCGCAGTGTATTATTTTGAAGAAATAGTTAGGTTTAATCTTTTTTAATAAAGAATGTTTCAGTAGTAAAGAATACGACCCTATTTTTTGAGTAATTTTCTTAAATCATTCACCAAAATTTAGATGATCGTGGGAAATGCATATCGTATGACAAGTAGAAATAATGCTTAACATCCCTCCTGTTAGTTTCTTATATAACCTTATGAGTTATATGATAGACATCCATGGCTTGTTTAGGTAGTAAACATCCAATGTATGAAACTATAACTTCTTACAATAAAGGAATGGATATTGGCATATATTACAATAATTTACTAATGGGATCAGAACTTTTACTTACACTTATTTTATTTTTTTAATTTACTTTTGCTTTAATACCTAAACTTTAAAAGCAAGTATTAAGCATTTAATATAGTTTGTTTAACCTAAATACAACATTTTGCTTGTACACAGCACTGTCTTTAGTAATTTCTTTCATTCACTAAAGTATCCTACATATTTCAGCTCTTGTCTTGTTGCTCTAAAATATAATGAGTGATGCTAGGAAAAATCTAAACTTCGTAATAAACAATTAAAATTATAGACAAAATATCACAATTATTATGTGCAATTATACCTGTCATCGTGCACTCTCTGTTACTTATCCACTGACTGTGGACTGTGAATTTTTTTTTGTTTTTTTGCTCTTTAAATTACGTAAAAATAAAGCCAATCCTAATTTTATGTAACTGCCAAGAATAAATATTATTGTACATACAGTTTAAGTTCCTTAAATTTTTATTAATTTTATTTAACATAAAACAAATAATAATTAAAAATGATTAATCTTTCATGAAATAAAAACTATAAAGACGTTGATCATCAATATAAATGATAGTATATGAGTTACTTGCGGGTTTAGAAGAAGTAGTTTTGTTATTTATTTATCTTAGAATGGGCCAATTACTAATTGTTCAATATCCAAAAAAAGTAAGGGATGTATAGCTTCCGATTTTTGGCTAATTGCACAAAGAAGAATGAAACAGATGTCACATCCAATTGTGCGCTGAATTTGTGTCGAGAAGTTGTTTCTCCAGTCTTCTATACCCTTATCAGTCCATCCAACCACCCCTCTCCCCAAACTCTTGTGGATAGACGGAGTAATTATTACTAAATGTATGTAAAGAATTGGATTAGTTTTAATCTGTTTATAATTGCTAGTAAGACGTTCGCTGTGGACATTAGAAAGTTACCTCTGTTTCTTTTTTCTCTGTGCTATTTGGCAATCCTAGTAACATAACATAATAACATTGTACTGTTACCTTTACCTAAAAATATGTTTATGAAAATATTTTCCTATGTTTACTACTACTCTTACTGTACTTACGTCCATGGATACCCAAGGTGGTATTTGGCCTCATCAACAAGTCGCCTCTACCTCTCTCTGTCTTATGTTCCTCCAAGCTTCCACATATCTATTTTCACTTAGTTTTTCCATGGCTTCTTTGGAAGTTCCGGGGTCTCCTTCCTGTTGGATTGCTTCCCCATATTTCTTTCATTAATTTTTGGGCTTCTCTTCTTAATACATCTTATTTTTTTGCTTTTGGTCTCAGCTAAAATGTCGGAGAGAGGATTTATAATTAGTCCTAATTTATTGGTTGGGTTTAGTTCTCCACGAACCTCTTTCTATGGTAGGTCCAAACATTTTTCTTAGAGTCTTATTTTCAAATGTTATTAGTCTCCTTTTAGCTTTTTTGTCAAGTAACCACGTCTCAGCACTATGCAAAAGGATCGGTCTGATTGTAGTTTTATATTTTTTTTTGAATTTAGTTTTACGTTGTATTAATTCAGATGTTAAGATTTTTTTTATGCTCCCACTTTTCTGTTTGTTAGTTTTATTTTGTTTTCAATTTCTATGTGCTCGTCCTTTCTTAAATTAGAACTGTCCTAAGGTACTTCTTTTCATCCTCTTGTTCAAACTCATAGTTCATTATCTTTAAACTTTCTCTGGCATTGTTTCTTCGACCAACATGTACTAATTTCACTTCGTTATCATTTATCTGTAATCCTACAGGGTGTGTTTCCTGTATCATAATTCTGGTAATTTCCAATAACTGATTATTCCAATTTTATTTGCTATGTTAAATTGGAATTAATCGTAAATAAGGGTAGCAGTATAAATCACTTAAAAAATATTTCGTACCTCTTAAATGTCAGGGACACCTCACAATACTGGCCGAGTCAGCTGTTGTAGTGGTACCAATAGCTGCTTGAGAAGAAATATTACTCTTTCTTGCCAACCACACGTCGTAAAATATCCCAAGTACATCTGGTAGGTGATACCACTGTTTATAGCAATAACTTTGGAAACCAAGTAGGATAAAGTACACAATATTGAAAAAAAACATGGATTCTATTACGAGTAATACTTAAAATGTGTACCGGTTCTTACAGATCCATCTTATATAATATTAACAACTAAATAATATAACAGATCTGTTATATTATTTAGTTGTTTTGTGTGTCCAGCTGTGGCCAGTTGTCAAAATAAAACACCTCAAGCAAATAACACATTTATTTGAAAATTCTGATAATTTACAGTATAGTACATGTTATTAAAGTATCTATTATGTCTCATTAAACAGTAAACACAATACAAACAACTATACAATACAATTATGGTAACTAATAAATCTAAGTTTTAGGCTTACGTACATAGTAAAATTTTTAGCATAGATAATTTCTTCTTTAAAAAAGTAACTAAACATTAAGCAAAAGTGTTTCACAAGGAAAACGATATTTTTGTTTTAAGATAAGCAATATCTTTGTTGTAGACATCACCTCACAAGGAGATGACTTTTGGTACGTGGAATGTTAGAACGATGTTAGTTCCAGGCAAGTTAGACATTGTTATGGAAGAAATAAAGAAATATGACATATATGTCCTCGCTATCCAAGAAACCAGATGGCCATTTAACGGAAAACTGAATACAAAGAACTACACGTTATATTATAGCGGCAGTGATGAGGGAAATCATTATGCTGGAGTAGGAATAGCTGTAAAAAAGAAGTTACTTGAATCTGTGATAACATTTAACCCTATAAACGAAAGGCTGTGCTATATTAGATTTAAGGGAAAATTTCGAAACATATCTGTGATATCTTACTATGCCCCAACAGAGGAGGCAGACGATAATACCAAAGATGATTTCTATGATACCTTAGAACAAGTTATGTTAAACATTCCGTCCTATGACTTAAAAATACTGATGGGGGATGCAAATGCTAAAGTGGGAAATTAAGAAATTTGGAAGAAGTGTACAGGTGGTAATAGTTTGCATGATAACAGTAATGATAATGGAATGAGGCTTATTAGCTTTGCAAGTTCCAGGAACATGAAGATAATGTCGACAAAATTTCCCCGAAAAGACATTTACAAAAGTACATGGACGTCTCCCAATGGTCAAACGAAAAATCAAATAGACCACATACTGGTTGAAGACAGATATAAAAGTTGCATCACTGATGTGAGAAGTAGGAGAGGTGCAGAGTGTGGAACAGACCATACACTAGTCATAGCCAAATTTAGACAAAAGTTATGTAAGGATATAAGAGAGAAACAAAGAGCCAAGCCCTTAGTAGATATTAGTAATCTGAAGAACCAACACATAAAAGCAAAGTTTGAATTAAAGCTAAAAAATAGATTTGAAATACTCAACAACATGGAAAAAGAAAATGAACAAATAGATATTAATGAGCAGTGGAACGAAATAAAAACTACGGTACAAACGACGATGAAAGAGGTAATAGGAACAAGGAAAGGATACAATAAGCCATGGTTCAATGAGGAGTGTAGAAATGCAATAGAAGAGAGGAAAAAGGCAAAACAGAAGTGGCTATTGAGTGAAACTCAAGAAAATAAAAACAATTTCCAAAGACTAAACAAGGAAGTGAACAGGAGACTAAGGATTGCAAAAAGGAAGTTCTTGAGAGAACAATTGGAAAGAGCAGAAAAAGATAGAACATGTAACAATGCTAAGGACTTTTATCGGACAGTACGTTTTTTTAAAAAAGGATTCACTCCAAACAGTTTTGGGATCAAAGATGCTCAAGGGAGAGTAACGTACAATCAAGGAGAGTGCCTCAAAATACGGAAAGAATATTTTGAGAAACTCCTAAATGGGGAAACAAGCAATGATAGTGCGAATGAAACATATCAAAATGCACAACCATTCATTGAAGAACCGTCATTGGAAGAAGTAAAGGAAGCTATAGCGTCACTGAAGAATGGGAAGGCCCCAGGAGAAGATGGCATACCAATTGAAGCTTTAAAATGTGGTGGGAAGTCATTAAAGGAAGAGATTCATAAGCTTATTCTGAAAATTTGGATTGAAGAAAAATTACCAGATGAATGGAAGGTAGCGCTAATCGTACCAATTCATAAGAAAGGGGACAGACAGAACTGTAGCAACTATAGAGGAATATCTCTCATTAACACTACATATAAAATTTTATCCAAAATCGTGAACAAGAGAGTAACAGAGTATGGAGAAGAAATGCTGGGTGATCATCAGACAGGATTCAGAAGAGGTAAAGCAACCACAGACCAACTGTTCAACTTAAAACAAGTCATTTCAAAGTACTGGGAAAGTACACATATCCTTTTTGTTGACTTCAAAAAAGCGTATGACAGTATAAATCGTAAACATCTATGGGAAACACTTAAAGGATATGGAATACCAGAGAAATTAGTGAAGATGGCAGAGATTTGTATGGAAGAATCAAAATGTAAAGTAAAAATAAACAATGAATATTCAGAGACATTTGGAATAAACACTGGCGTAAGACAAGGAGATGGGTTATCACCTTTACTGTTCAATCTGGCAATTGAAAACGCACTAAAACGAACAAAAAGTTTGAATGAGGGTCTGTGGATAGACGCAAAGATCAAATTATTGGCTTTCGCAGATGATGAAGCCTTATTAGCCGAAAACGAGGACGGTCTCAAACGTCTGGCTGAGAAGCTCATTACTCAAGCAAAAATAGTAGGCTTAGAAATCAATGAGGAAAAACCAAATATCTTAAAATAGAACGGAATGCATTAGAAAGAGAGCAGGTTTTAGAAGTGAATCCATATAAATTCAATAGTTGTGAAAAATTCAAATACCTTGGTGTCACTATTGATCAACAAAATAAAGAAGAAACAGAAATTGAAACAAGGTTACTGAACGGAAATAGGTGCTATTGGGCCTTAGGAAAAATGTTGAATAGCAAAACCTTATCAAGAAGAACCAAAGAACAAATGTACAAGACAATTATAAGGCCAGTAGTCCTATATGGCTCTGAGGTATGGACAATGAGCAAGAAAACAGAAAGGCGATTAGTAACCTTTGAAAATAAAGTATTAAGAGCAATATATGGGCCAGTGAAAGAAGAAGAACAATGGAGAATAAGGAAAAATCAGGAACTTAGAGAATTGTTTAAGGAAGCAGACATAGTAGCAGAAGGAAAATCAAGACGACTCAGATGGGCAGGACATGTAAACAGAAGGGAGGAGGAATCTGTATTGAGAAGAGTAATGGAAGGAAGACCAGCAGGAAGAAGAAGACCTTTGGGTCGACCAAGGCTGAGATGGAAAGATCAGGTGCAAAGGGATATGCGGAAAATGGGAGTGGAAGAAGAGATGATGCAAGACAGGAGGAAGTGGAGGCAAATTGTTGGCGAGGCCAAAAACCTTTTACGGTTTGAGTGGCCAACTAAGTAAGTAAGTAATATCTTTGTTGTAAACTAGATTTAAACCACGGCCGGATGGTATCATGGCCGGCAGGATGTGATGTGATGAATTCATAGAACTTTCAACCCTTTCCACCCTCTTGTCTTACCACTTGGAATGCGCCATTAGGTATTCCGCGTAAAATATGGAAATCCCTGAAGGACTACATTAGTATTACTAAGAAAAAATACTCCACCTTCTAAACAGGATACACACCACCAAGGACAACTTACAGATTTTTGTGGAGAGTGTAATTTGGTATTTATTAATAAAAAATATTCTATATTTAATCAAAATACTATGGCTTTGATGTCAGTACTGACATTCTCCGCTATTTCTTTTAGCATAGTTGTAAAATGTTAATTGGTAATATAACAACAATTGTTGTCCACACGACTTTTTAAGTACTTTTCCATGTTTTTGTAATTTTCTTTAATTACCAATAAAAATATACAGGGTGTTTCGCGAGAGGTTATATGATAGTAGACATAAAAATGGGCAAAACGTTCCTATAAACATGGGGCCTTCTTAAGTGTCTCTTTGTCTGTATGTGTTTTTATTAAAAAAATTATATCTCAAACATGGTTTAAACTAATGATTTTAAACTTGACATATTTGCTAACCTAGTTAGGGGTTTTATAAAATAAAAAAGTAACAACATTATCTCTATCAGTTTCAAAATAGCAGCTATAAGAAATGTTTAAAAGTTAAATAACTATTAAAACATTATTTCTATTGAAAAAGTGTTACGATACTTTAATTTTGTAAATTTAATAACAAATCCAAAGATACCACAGTTTCAAAAATTGGTTTGAGAATAAAAGAGCTCAGCACTTTTTCATGTATGCTTGTTTAGGGATTTTCATTTGTATAAAGTTTACTTAACAAATGTATAACTTCATAGTCATTATAAACAGCTGTTTTTAGCTATTTTAAACAGCAGCTGTTTTTATGTGAAGCAGCTTGTTCATGTTTAGGGGTTCCTAAAAATATAGCCTTTTGTTAAAAACGATATTAATTTTACATGAAACATCATTATCTTAGTCTTCGGGAGTTGATGTGGTAAACGTGACGCTGTCTACATCCGAATACCAAGATAGTTAGTGTGCATAAGCAAGCGTGGATGTATTTTATCTGTACGTTTACAAACTTGTTTTAAAACAAGTCTGCAATAGTTTTATTAGTTCAAATAAAAGGAAACATTATTAAGTATACTTATCACAGTACATTAATAGTTTTGATTGGTCTTTTAGGATAACCCCTTACAGAATCAATGTTACACTTACTCCTACAAAATATGCAGTGCACTTAACAAAGTCAGTATGATGGTAGCCGTTGTGATATTACATTGGTAGGTATTTAGGAGGAGGCCCGCGAGCTGAGCTCTATAGCAGGTAGGAAGCAGATAGATTGCCGAGGACAGGTAGTTTTAGGTGCGACACAGGAGTGCCTCCAGAAAGGGGTGGGGAGGCGCTCCTGATTCGCACCCTTAGCGAAAATTATTTATGACAACCCCTCAGCCAGGTAAGAGGCACTCCTGTGTCGCGGATTCAATGAACCCAGGGGTTCAAACTGGCTCCCTTGCCAGCTGTGGTATTTGACTCCTCTGCTGGTAATCCCTTTCATTCCACCCCCTCTATGTTTGTTTATGTACATTGGACAGACACTTTATTCGTTCGATTGATATCTACGAGTTAAGGTATTTGATAATTATGGAGTTTTCAAATACTATAAAGGGCAAACCCAGTTTAATACTTAACGGAAATAGGTATACTAGTAGGAAGGAGAAGAAGTGCGGTAAGTTGTGTTGCGTTGTGTTAACCGTTCGTGTGATGGAATAGTAATAACTGATAATCGTGAACTTATTAGAGAAGACACTCATAATACGTGTGTTCCTGATGTGGCTGCTCAAGAGGTTCACAAGGCTATGGCACAGGGAAAGAAACTGAAAAATCCATTTCACAGGTTTGTTTATATTTTGATTAGTATGCTGAGTTTAGTAAGACTATATTTAGTACATTTTTTAAATTGTAATTTATTAGACTATTTGGATACCCGTCCTCCGTACGGGTAAATAATACATGGGTGGTTTCTGAATGTATGGATGGATATGTCAAATTGATTATCAAAAATTGTATAGAATGATAATGAAGTTTATAGGCAACCTATTCGCCTCATCTTAATGTATAACATCTTTATACACCAATCAAGGAATATCAATAACAATAAGGGACCATAGGAGTGGAGTACCATGGTGAATTTTGAAAGTTTTATTAACCTAAAGCCTTGTTGTTTCAGATTTTTTGTGAAGAATTCAATTCTCTTCTGCAATCCGGATTTGAACTAGTCACAACAATTCCTCAATCATACAACTGCAAGTCTACTATGCACGGACAGCGAAGGGACGCTCAGGCTGAATCCAATAATCTAAATGACATTGAACTGGACTCAGAAACTTTGAAGATGATAGATGGAAATAATTTCCTGCTGGCTGACAACTGTGATGGTGAGCGCATACTTATATTTGCCAGTTTCACAGGAAAAACTGCATTGAAAGTACACAAAACTTTTTTATGTATGGTACCTTCAAGAGTGTACGCAAACAATTTTCGCAATTGTACACCATCCATGTAGATTTAGAAAGCGCTGGGGAAGAAACGAACGTAACCCCCGTAGAGTTAAGAGAAAGGCAAATTATATTCTTCGGGTGATTCCAGACTGGTCCCCTGAGGCAGTGAACGCAGATTTTGAAGCTGCAGTGATCGAAGCAATCACAGTGTAGTTCCTGCTGCAGGATTTCATGGGTGTTTTTTTTTTTTTTTTTTTTTTTTTATTTCTCTCGGTGTTTTTGGAGGAAAGTACAAAACCTTGGGCTTGCCAACTATTATACCACATGCCAGGAAATTCATGACTTCATGAGAATGTGCTCTGCTCTGGCCTTTTTAAAGTCGATAGATGTTGAGCAAAGCTGGCTACACGTCTACAGTGTTGCTGTAGGACATGAAAAGCTCAATGAGTTTTTTGACTATTTTGTTGACCAGTGGTTAGAAAACACTCTTTTACCAATTGAAACATGGAACTGTACCGGCAAGTGACATCGTACAAACAATTCTGTGGAAGGATGGAACTATCGCTTGAATTGAATTGTTGGAAAACCACACCCTCGAATAAAGAATCTAATCAAGATGTTAAGATGTTAAAAAAAGAAGCAGTATATTCTGACACTAAAATATTCGCACCTAAATTTAGAAGGTCTGAGGAGGAGAAAAAGTATATTGTCATGGACAATAGACTCGAAAGAGTCATTGAAAATTTGAAGAAGACAGGAGAAATTAATAAGTTTTTGAAGAACGTCGCTTACATAGTAAAAATGGATTAAGGGGGAACAAGAAAGGACATCAGCTGCTGCATAGATTGTACACACTGTATATATTTGTAAATATACTCAACACCCTGGCAAGACTGGGAGGCTGCTTTTTTCATTGCCAGATTTGGATTGTGTTTTTATTCAAACCTTTTTAGTAATGTGAAAATTGGTTAATATTGTCGTAGCATTCTCATTTATAGCATCATAGCAGTCCTGAGGAACGAAGTATATAGTGAGTATACTATTTAGTTAAAGTTATTATAGACCTGTTATACTGTCAATCATAGGTGGTGGGACGAAATAGCACTAGTGGGCTGTTAGAGAGTTAAACCCTCACCCTCGTGTGTCGTGCAAATGGGACGAGGTGGCAAATGGGCGAGATGGCATGACTCGCCTCTTTCTGCTTATGACGTATTTTAAACAACAGTAACCAGCACCATTGCCTGCTTGTGACGTATTTTGAACATTTCTACAGTACTGTACAGGTTTTAGGTCACATCAAAGCCAAATAACTCATCTGTTGTAGATGTGCCAATACCTTCCATGAAGAAATATTACTCTCCATTGCCAAAAACATGTCATAATATATCCCCTGTATAGGTTGTTTCAAAGTTCCGTCTAAAAACAATTAGGAAACGATTAGGCATTTTTATTAAAGAAACAAATCATATAAACACATGTCCTAAATTTTTAGTCTGTATAGCCGTTTGTTATTTTCTTTTGATAAGTTGATGATGTATTCTATCAAGAATATTCAAAAGAAAATACATGTTATTTGTACGGAATGACTCAAAAGTGTCTTAAACAACAAAATTCTTAATTTTCATGACTGACTAATCTAGACCTATCGAACGATTATTAAGCACTACAACCAATTCCATATACGTTGTGTTTTGTTATTTTATGCTTTGGATGAGTATTGGTTAGGTGGTAGGATAGGTTAGGTTTGGATTTGTAAGGTTAGGCTGTTTACATTCTCTTAGGTAAGGTTTTGAGAGGGTAGGCTGGTTTTTTAGATTAGTTTACGTTAACCTAAGTGAACAAAACTAACTTAACCAAACGTAACATAACCTAGTCAAACTTAACATAACATAACCGAAACTTAACATAGCCAATCCCATGACCTAACAATATCTAACCTAGGCCTATCATTTCAAAACACAACCTTACTAAAACTGACACGTTTCCATGGCTAACAAGCTTAATCGAACCCTCCATGGAGAACAAGCTTCGTTCTCAGAAATAAATTTCACAACATATTGGTAGCCACAACGCTATATTGACAACAATATTTTTTTCAATTTCCTCATTTTCGTGGATTTTTCTACTTTCCACTAAAGAACGATGATGTTTTTTTTATTTATTTTTTTTTTACTGTTTACTCTAACAAATATTTAAGGAAAACAATCCACAAGCCCCCTGTTCTCGACTTATACTTTAATTAGTAAATATCAGTTTACTATCAGTTTGTTGAGGTGTCAAATAATGTGTTACAGATTGTTAGATTGTAAGAATAATTTTTTGTTACTAAGCTAATAATACGGATATTTTTGTAATAATTATTTTGTTAACTACCAATTAATTATAAATGTAATGATATTAAAGATAAATATTAAATAATTCATTAACTGTTACTTCAAAATATATTATTAGATAACACAGGGTGGGAAAAAACGCTTTCACAACTTGTCTGTAACTTAACCAGTAAATGAGAAATCTTGCTGTTTTAAATATTTTGAATATTTTAAATATTAAATAAAAGTTGTTTATATTTTGATATCTATTTGTAAGTACAAAATCAAAATACTACTAATTCACCTACTGACTCACTCCACTATATCTCAACAACTTAAAAAGCCAAGGATCCGATTCTGCGTGATAGCTGTTATGTTGTAAATAAGAAGAGATATTGAAAATTTCCAAAATGGCAGTCATGTTAGGGAGGAAATGTTGGATTTCCAAAACAAATATTGAATGTCCTTTTTGCTTGTAGTGACTAAATGAGACATTCTTTGGAAAAATCACTATCATATTCAGCATCAGGTTTTAAATGATTTACGGTTTTTCTCCTTCGACTTTTTGCTCTGTTTCGCCCCCTTCACTCGTAGGTGAATAACTAATTGTTCTACTTGTTGTGTGAGAGATAACCCACCTGCCCACCCACACACGTACGGTGGTATTGACCCACCTGCCAACCCACACACGTACGGTGGTATTGACACACCTGCCAACCCACACACGTACGGTGGTATTGACCCACCTGCCAACCCACACACGTACGGTGGTATTGACCCACCTGCCAACCCACACACGTACGGTGGTATTGACCCACCCCCCTCCCACACACGTACGGTGGTATTGACCCACCTGCCAACCCACACACGTACGGTGGTATGGACCCACCCGCCCACCCACACACGTATGGTGGTATTGACCCACCCGCCCACCCACACACGTACGGTGGTATTGAATACCAATTCAATACCACCGTATATCCATAACAATACAACCATACATTATTGTTGGATGAACAATAAAACCATGTGTTCATCATGGTAACAAAAGATACACTTTTTCATGCCATTAGTCACATTTCATCTTTTCAGGGGGACGGCCCACATGGAGTTGAACGAAAATCTTTAACGTAAGCCTAGGTCTAGTTTGATATCAAATTAAAGGTCTTTTTTAATAGAAATGAATTGCCACAAACCGAACTTTGAAAGGTCCATCATTTCCAGAGTAGCGATCATTTGAATTTCAAATTTACCAATTTGAAACTATTTTTTCTTCGCTATTTCTATATTTTCTACGCTTTCACGACAACTTTATTTTTTCTATTGATAATTTGATATTTTAGTTTTTTTGAGTTCTTGTGTTACATAAAGTATAATTTTTGATCGGAATAATTAACTTAAAATCGTTAAAAAGCAAAGAAAAAATATTTTTAAATTAGTAAATTTGAAATGGAAATGATCGCTACTCTGGAAAGAATAGACCTTTTGAAGTCCGGTTTGCGGCAATTAATTTCTATTGAATATGCCTTCAATTTGATACAACTCGACCTAGGCTTACAATAAAGATTTTCGTTCAACTCCATGTGGGCCGTCCCCCTGAAACGATGAAATGTTACTAATGGTGTCAAAAAGTGTGTTTTTCGGTACCTTGATGATGTGCAAGATTTCACTTTTACTGGTTGTACCGGGTCGTTTTGACCGGTACAATTCGTTTTTTTTTCATCGTCTGCCGGGCTGCCTGAGACCGCTCGCGCCCGGTGATTCGCTTTACTTTGGTGGCCATTGGCTCGGACTCCGTCGTTCCGTGTTCCAGCCTTTGTCTGTCAGGTTGGCCGTCATTTTGTCTTTGGCTCTGCCTGCTGAGATACAATGCGAGGCTAGAGGCTCCTAAAACGTAAGTGTTCTTTTGTAATTTCTAATATCTAATCACCCTTTTGGTGAAAATACTTTTGTTTAAATAATATTCAACGGGCTTACTTGTGTTTTCAGGGTTTTGTCTAATTTATATTCTTTGTCTAGATGTGTTAACCTAGGTTCGAGCCATGTGCTCAATGTTACCTTTTTAACATTAATTGCTTTATTATAGCTGGTTTTATATTTAATAGTAGTTCTGTATAATGTTTTGTTTAGCCTTTTTCAGTTGGAGTTACCGATTTACCATCTTTCTGTTAATTGACAATAACCTAGCCTATCTGTTTAGTTTGATTTTCATGTTATAACATATTGCTCCTGTATCTATAGCCTAGTTTTCAGTTTGTCATTTTTTTGTTCCATACGTCTTTTATATTTTGTTAAATTGTAATTTGGTTTAAATTATTCATAGCCTAAAGTTAACCTTTCACTGTCTTGTTTGCTCCACTCATGTGCTTGTTTGTATCTTCATGTTCAGTTTTGCGAAATCATGCACCCTTATATTTAGTTGTTATGTCTAGTATTTTTGTGGTTGGGGCTGGACTGTTTTTAATGTGCTGTGGTGTTGCTTTGCAGTCCAGGGTCCTTGAGTAGGACGTTTCTCCCTCAGCCTGTCGTCCGGGCAAAGTTCCACCTTCCACACTGCGCGCTTGGCCTGGGGACCATGTGATTGAGCGAGCTGTGCCCTCTCTGCCCTCCCTACATCTTTGGGTAGAAGTCTTCAGTCCTCAGGTCAGTGCGTTCCATGTTGTTTTTCCCGGCGGCTGAGCTGGGGGTTTTGCTGTTTATATATATATATAAAAAAAAATAAATAAATAAACCAAAGAAAAAAATGGAAGTGAAAGATAAAACAAAAGAAGAAAAAGCATTTTGTGGAACTATTTAATTTGGCCTAGGCCTAAAACTGATTGGACAAAGTGATTTATGCAACACAGCCATGGGGACCTATATATGTATTTTTTTTTTTATTAAAGGGAAAAAAACTTTAAATACAAAAAAAGATCTTTTAGTGTTAATACTTATTGTTATTTAGTTTAACTAGTTTATTTTGTTGTTATATTTTTCTAGAGTTTATATTTGTTAGGTCCCTGCCGTTATATTGTGTTGTTATTCATTTTTATGCTTTAGGCCTAGTGATTTAGTTAGTTATTTATTTAGTTCGTGTTTTGTATTATTGATGTCCGGGGAGAATAGAGCGGTACCGTGTTATATATTTTTTTAAATTGTTTAATTTTTAAACTTTCACCAAAAGGGGATTATTGTGCTTTGCTTAACTTCTAATTCGGAGCTGCCCAGGGATTCCGGCTTACTCCCTGGCCCCGGTGGAATCATGGGATGTGGGCTAAATTGCCGGTTGAAGTGTTGTGATCCTAAAGTTCTAAATTTTCAATTTTATTTGGGCATTAAATTTGTCTTACGTTTGGGTGTCTCAGGCTAGGCTGCAGATAGGCCATGTAGTGGTTAAGTTTGGTATTTGTAGCGTTAAGTGTTTTTGTAGCTTGTGTCATTATCTTGTTTATTTTAGTGTTGCTTGTTATTTATTTAAGTGAAATTGATATTGTGGCCTTCTGCCGTTTTTGACGGATTAACTTTTGTTTGCTTGCAAGAATAAAATTAGTTTTGCTCAGCTGCCGAGTGTTATTTTGACCCTCCAACTGCCACCCGTGATCCCATTGCTTGACTTGTTTTGAGCCATCCCCCAGTTGGCACGCTTTCCAGCTTTAATGGGGAGGATGGGTCTCAATTGGTAGCAGAGCGTGGTTGCCTAAAAAAATATAAAAAAAAAAAAAATTCTCACTTGGTTGTTGACGGGGGTGTTTGCCAGTTAGTAGGTCAGTGTTGGCCGATCTACCGTTTTGATAATTTGTTAGAGAAAAAAAACAAATAATAATTATTTAAAAACAAAAACAATTAGAAAACCAAAGAAATAATTTAACTTAAAAAAAAGCACTAGGCAATCCGCTTGGTTACTTTGTTGAATGGGTTTCATGGGTGGATTGGAGTGGTCGGCAGTGGCTCGGTAGGCTGAGGGTTTTGTTCGTCTTGGACCCTGGAGTTGTCGTTTTTTTGTGTATTGTTGAGATTTGTTGCGTTCTCGATGGCCTATCTGCAGAATGTTGCCCTCCTAGTGAAGGAGGAGTTGATGTTTGAGTTGAGGGCGCGTGGTGTGACTCCGGAGGGTGATGTTTTGAATCTCCGGAGGTTGCTGCGGGAGCAGTTGTCCGCGGGTACGGCGGTGGATTGGTCTGATCTACTGGAGGTGGGAGATGAGTTGTTGGTTTGTAAACGTAAGGTGGAAGATCGGGAAGGGGTTTTGGAAGATTTGCAGTTGGAACCTCCAGTGGGTCGTGACCGGGCCTGCCGTCTTGCACGTTTGGGGCATCTGCTTGCTCGCTTACGGATGGTCAACCGGGCACCTGGGTTGGAACCGTCGGATAGGGCGTGGATCTTGGAGAGTGTGTCTAGGCTTGAGGAGATTTTTCAGGCACTCTCCGGTTCCACGACTCCTACGGGTCTGGGTCAGCGGCCTAATTTCTCGCTGTCGCCTAATGTGTCGAGGCCGCAGGCTAAGACAACGGCTCTCACTGTGCCTGAGGCTCCTTCTGAGCCTGAAGGCGTTTCTGTTGGGGTCGCTTGTGGTTCGGCTCCAGCTGCCGTTCCTTCTGCTTCGGCTCCTTTGTGTTCACCTGCTCTTCTGCAGCTGAGCTACCACAAGCTACCTAACCCTCTCACGCCCATGATCCAGAATCTTCCTGTGATCGATGGGATGGATCCTGAGGAGCTTCTGAAGTTTCTTGTGGCCTTTCTCAGACTTAGTGAGATGCCCGGCATGCAGGCTGGGGACTTGCTTCGTCTTATTTTCCCGTATTGCAGAGGTCCCGTTGGGGAGTTGCTGAGTTCTGTCTTGGCCAGTGATGCCTCGGTGGACTCGTTCCATCGAGAGTTACTTTCGTCGTTTCTTCCCATTCGACTCAGGGAGAGGATGGTCATGAACAGCTTTTATCGGTCGCAGGGTAGGGGCGAGTCTCTGGCAGCCTATGTCTTTTCAGTCAAGGAAGCTCGGCAAGCGTTGCGCCTCACACTTTCTGAAGCTGACACCGCTCGTGTCATCCTGGATGGCATTTCACCTGAAGAACGGTGTAGGCTAGTTTTTGCTGGTGTGCCTTCGTCTTTTCGGGAGCTGCATCAGCTGTGCATTGTTTCGCGCAGCGTGCAGTTCTCAGACCAGCAAGGGAGGGATTATGAGAGTCATCGTGCTCTCCCCACCCGTCGACCGGCTGTGTCTTTGGGTGTGAGTCAGCCAGTGGAGGATCGTGGTTCTCGGCCTCCTGTTGGGTGTTTTGCTTGTGGCCAACCTGGTCACATTCGTCGTGACTGTCCACGTGCTCGAGGTCGTGGGGCGGGAAACGCTCGGCGCGGGGGGTTGCCTCCACAGTAGCTCCCCGCGTTGTTGCGAGAGACCGTGCCATTTGCCTCTGACGCGTGCCCATCGCAGGAGTGTCGGGGATTTTTCGGGCCTTGCTGGCATGGCTTCCCTGGGACTTAGTGCGGTCACCTCGGTGTGTCCTGGCGTTTTTGTTTCTTTTGGTGGTACGGCGTGTCGAGCCCTTCTTGATTCTGGTTCGGCATGCAGTTCATCAGCCTTTCTCTTTTTGAGTCCCTTGACGCCTTAGGACTTGTCAGGCACACCGAGCCTTCTTCAATTACATGCTGGACGGCATCCCAAACTCCTCTACCTATAATTCTAAAGGCATTTTTCCATTTTAAGATCGAAGGATTTTCCTGGAGGTGGGGTTTTCTTGTTGCCAAGGACCTGGCGGTTTCTTTTATCATAGGGGCAGACTTTATTACTAAGAGTGGTATAGTGCTTGACCTCCAGAAGCGCCAGATGTTTTTCAGGTTCAATCGGCGAGTTTTGGTGCCTCTAGTAAGTGATTCTGACTGCCCTCCTGCAGTCAGAGAGGTGGGTTGTGAGCCCGAACAACCCAAGGTGGATCCAGTTGGTCATCTCCCCCCTGAGCAGGCGGAGGCCATTAGGAGGCTGTGTTTGCGGTTTCCTGATGTGCTTACACCCGAGATTGGGGTCACTTCTCTTCTGGAGTATGAGATCTACCTCACCGATTCTCAGCCTGTTAGAAGTCATCCGTACAAACTTGCTCCCCCAAAGATGGAGGTTATGAGGGCTATGATTGAAGATCTTCTGAGCAAGGGTGTGATTGAACCGTCTCGTTCCGCTTATGCCAGTCCAGCTTTTCTTGTGCCCAAGCCTAATGGTAAGTCTAGGCTTGTGATGGATTATCGGAGGCTCAACGCTAAGGTCGCTATTGACTCGGTACCTCTGCCTGATTTGCATTCTGCGTTTGATTGGTTCGGTAAGGCTAAGTTTTTCAGTGTGTTTGATTTGAACCAGGCCTACCATCAGATTCCATTGAAGAAGGAATCACGGCCTATGACTAGCTTCTGTGTTCCCTGGAATCTCTATCAGTTCACTAGGGTTCCTATGGGTCTTGCTGTGGGTGCCCAGACTCTTACTCGTCTGCTTGATTCCATCTTCCATGATGTGAAATTCAAGTTTGTCTTGAATTACCTTGTCGACCTTCTTGTCTACAGTGAGACTTTCGGGGAACACATGCGACATCTGGAGGAAGTTCTTAGTCGCCTTAAATCAGCTGGCCTTATCGTCAATCCAGAGAAAGTCACTTTTGCTCGTCCTGAGATTTCTTTTCTGGGTCATCTGATATCTTCTCGAGGCGTCTGCATAGATCCTGCGAGGACCCAGGGCATTCGGGATTTTCCTCCTCCCAGAGATGCCAAGGGGATTGCCCGTTTTGTGGGGATGGTGAATTTTTACCGTCGGTTCATCCCTAACGTGGCCGAGCTTGCTGCCCCGTTGAACGAGTTGCGGAAGAAAGCTGTCCCTTTTGTGTGGGGCCAAGCTCAGCAGACTGCCTTTGATGCTCTCAAGGAGGCTATCATGCAACCTCCTGTCCTGCGTATGCCTGATTTAAGCAGAGAATTTATTCTTCAGACTGATGCCTCCTCCTCCGCCATTGCTGCTGTTCTTTCTCAGGAGTTTGATGGGGTCAGGCAGCCCATCGCTTTTGCACGTTTTGGGTGTCTCTGGCTAGGCTGCAGATAGGCCATGTAGTGGTTAATTTTGGTATTTGTAGCGTTAAGTGTTTTTGTAGCTTGTGTCATTATCTTGTTTATTTTAGTGTTGCTTGTTATTTATTTAAGTAAAATTGATATTGTGGCCTTCTGCCGTTTTTGACGGATTAACTTTTGTTTGCTTGCAAGAATAAAATTAGTTTTGCTCAGCTGTCGAGTGTTATTTTGACCCTCCAACTGCCACCCGTGATCCCATCGCATGACTTGTTTTGAGCCATCCCCCAGTTGGCACGCTTTCCAGCTTTGATGGGGGGGATGGGTCTCATGGTTAAGTTACAGAAAAGTTGTGAAAGTGTTTTTTCCCACCCTGTATTATCTAGTAATATAGTTTGAAGTAACAGTTAATAAATTATTAAATACTTATCTTAAATGTAATTACATTTATACTTGGTAGTTAACAAAATAATTATTACAAAAATATCCGTATTAGTAGCTTAGTAAAAAAAAATCATTCTTACAATCTAACAATCTACGTAACACATGATTTGACACTTCAACAAACTGATAGTAAACTGATATTTACTAATTAAAGTATAAGTCGAGAACAGGGGACTTGTGGATTGTTTTCCTTAAATATTTTTCAGTCTAAACAGTAAATAAAAAAAAAAAAAACAAGAACATCATCGTTCTTCAGTGGAAATTTAAGAAATTAACGAAAATGAGGAAAAATGAAAAAAAATATGTTTGCTAATATAGCGTTGTGGCTACCGAAATTGTGTGAAATTTATTTCTGATAACGAATTTGGAAAGGGTTCGATTAAGCTTGTTAGCCCTGGAATCGTGTCAGTTTTAATAGGGTTGTGTTTTGATATGATAGGCCTAGGTTAGATATTGTTATATCATTGGTTTGGCTATGTTAGTTTCGGTTATGTTATGTTAAGTTTGACTAGGTTATGTTACGTTAGGTTAAGTTAGTTTTGTTCGCTTAGGTTAACGTAAGCTAATCTAAAAAACCAGCGTACCCTCTCAAAACCTTACCTAAGAGAATGTAAACAGCCTAACCTTACAAATCCAAACCTAACCTATCCTACCACCTAACCAATACTCATCCAAAGCATATCATAACAAAACACAACGTATCTTTCGAATATATAGATCTTTCGAAGTCCGGTTTGCGACAATTAGGCAATTAATTTCTGTTGAATATGCCTTCAATTTGATTTCAAACTCGACCTGGGCTTACATTAAACATTTTCGTTCAACTCCATGTTGGCCGTCCCCCTGAAATGATGAAATGTCGCTAATGGTGTTAAAAAGTAAATTCTTTGTAACCATGATGGTGTACAGGATTTCATTTTTTCCAGTTAAGTTATAGAATAATTGTGATAGCGTTTTCTTATTTTTCACACCCTGTATATGTGAAATGAAATCTCATTATGAATATTTCAAACAGCTATCATGTTTTACATTGTTAATGGAGATACAAAGTAAATTAAAAGTTAGACTCGCATTGTTGGTAAAACCCCTGCGTTGGTGGTTGAACAAATTTAGTTACAGAGCTGACAGTTAGAAAACTAGTAGAACTTTAACCTGTCACAGTACATTGCATACCTCAATGACTGAAAGGAGCTCACTGAGATTACAAAAGTCGTGCAAAAAGTCAAACTATGGAAATAAATAAAGCTACAAACATCCCCAACAACAACCGATTATTTTATAAATACTTACTACTAATTGAAGCAAAATAAAAATATAACTTAAGATATTGTCCTTTAGCAATAAGTACATTTTAATCTAAATTATTTTACTATAATTTTCAAAAAGAAACAAATGTAACACATTGTTCTATCTGGTCTAGTATTAAAATATATTACAAAAGTATGAATTATCAAAATGTTATATCTTAAAAATCTTATATTTTTAATGATCATGGGTTATTAAAGACATACCTTTGAAAATTAATTGTTATTTGCAATTAATTATAATATTTATTAAAATAGATAATAGCTTCATAATAATAAATTACTAATAATATAAGAATAGATATATGTATTTCAGATAGAATGAATTATGTTACCATAAATAGTATCTAGTCAACGAAAAACTGAAGTCAATACAACTGTTCGTGTGTGGGTGGGTAGGTGGGTTAATAACACTGTGCATGTGTGGGCGGGTAGGTGGGTCCAATACCACTGCAAGTGTATGGCGGGGATGGTGGATCAATACCACTGCATGCGTCTGGATAGGTGGGTCAATAACACTGTACTTGTATGGGTGGGTAGGTCAATACCATTGTACGTGGGTAGGTGGGTGGGTCCAATACCACTGTACGTGTATGGCGGGGATGGTGGATCAATACCACTGCATGTGTCTTGGTGGGTGGGTCAATAACACTGTACTTGTATGGGTGGGCGGATGGGTAAATACCACTGTTCATGTATGGGCAGGCAGGTGGGTCACTATCACTGTACGTGTAATTTCAATAACACAGTACGATTATGGGTGGGTAGGTGGTTCGATGCCACTTAACATGTGTGGGTACTGCTGCAGTTCGTACTGTGAATATAATGTTCTACTTTCTTAGGTGATATAAATAACCATTTATATTACAGGCAAATTTTTGCAAAGGCACTTTTAATCTTTAAATATGTATAAAATCAAGGAGGTTGATGGTTTTCTCAAAATTAAGAATTAATATTTTATAACATCTGCAGTAGGCATATTCTTTGGACAAATCCTGTAACTTAGAAAGCAAAACATATTCAAGAACTAAAAAATATCTTTTATTTTCAGATTTAAATGCTTAGATATATGTATAGTACATTGAAAGAGAATTAATTATACAAATTCTTCTCTACAAGATTGGAGAGTTTAAGATTCCTGTGATAATTCGATTTCCAGAGGGTAGGTATGTGACAAGTGACACAAATTAGGTACGCGCATGCAAATGAACTTACTCCTTCAACGGTATTCAAATTCCTGCCATTCCCAGTTTGTTGAATTAACTATTTAACTAAGCAAACCGACATTTGGTATTTTAATTCTGCGACCCGAAATCAAATTTTTAACATACATTATATTTATAATATTTATCAGTATAACAAATGTAACATGAGCTATTGTGTGTTATTTCAACAGAATTTTACAAATGTTTTAGTGATTCTTAGAAGGCAACGTAGATGTAATGAAGTTTTAATTGATAGAACTTACATTGTATTACTTACTTTAAAAAAATATTATTATGTGGTAAATAAATATTATAATGCCTAAATAAAGAAGAAAATATTACAATGCATAAATAAGGGAGAAAAATTGTAATTTAAGTTATTTGCTAAAGATATAATTAACTAAATTGCAAAACCACTGCACGGGTATGGGTGGGTCAATACCCCGGTATGGGTATGGGTGGGTCAATACCCCAGCACGGGTATGGGTGGGTCAATACCCCAGCACGGATATGGGTGGGTCAATACCCCAGCACGGGTATGGGTGGGTAAATACCCCGATTCCGTGACACAGGAGCGCCTCTTACCTGGCTGAGAGGTTGTCATAAATAATTGTCACTAGGGGTGCTACTCAGCGGCAGGAACGAATTGGACAACGTTTGCCTACCCTCGCTAATCCCCGAGCACGAACTGGACAACATTTTCGAAGCAGGTCAAGGGGCTGAGCACGAACTGGACAACTTTTCGGCTCCTTTAAAAACCGAAGTGCGTAATCTAGCGTTAAATAAGCGCACACAAACAATCTGAAAACTGCTCGCTCATGTAAAGTCTGTAAACAAATATCCCCCATAAGAATATCAGAAACTCAGAAACTATCAAACAGATTTGCGTAAAAGTTGGCGTGCTCATTAACTGCTTAGTGTATTGTCGCATGGGGTGGCACGAAGGTTGCGGACAGCTGCACCTCTACAATAATATACCTACTAAAATATAATATGTTTAAATGTTTATATTTTAAATGTTTTTAATGTTTAGTGTAATGTAAATAGTGACGTTTTTGGAAAGCCTGATGATGAAGCTCTATGCTTCGAAATGTACATAGCAGATTATGTTTGAAGAACTGTTGACAGGAAAAAAGGTAATTTAACCAGTATTATTTCTATAAAATATTTTACCATAATTTCTGGACACCCCTTATTAGTTGTGCTATCAGTTTGCCAGTCCACAGCCTCAAAGGTGAACTACCTAATCTATGTGAATCTCCGTCCGTAGCTTTCCTCTTGATGCTATTTGACACTGTCTTGCGGATTGTTATTTGTTTATCGGGAGCTGGATGGTCATGTGAGCCTTCTAGGCGGGAGAATGTCTTCCCCATGGTGTATAGCTTCGCCTTGCATTTCCTGTTGCAGCATCTCCAACCTCGTTCTTCAGTCTTTTTAGAGGTTCGATAAGGATTGAATTTAAAGCCGTTGTACACAAGCTGGTCCCCTCCTCGTTCACTGTGCACGACTTGTATTTCTTGGCCCTCCATCACAACAAATAAAAAGATTTTACTATCACTTGAGCTCCTTACAGTCACAAAACTATAGGCTCCTCACAGTCACAAAACTATAGATGTTTGCCAGTACACCTTTCCAGAGCAACTGATCAACTTTCAAACTAAACAATGTATGTGTCATGTGTGATTGGTGAACAACCTGGGGAACTCCGGCGCTGGGGTGACTGCACGGCCGCTACATTCTTTGCGCACTTGGCCCCCGCTGCATCTAATCCTTTCTAATCCTTCCTGCATACCACCCTCTCTACCTGGCAGGGAAAGTTTTCCAGTTCGTGCTCGGAGATTAGGAGACCCTTTTCTGTCCCTTCCTTAAAATTGGGAATGTTGTCCAGTTCGTGCCCAGCCCTACTCAGAAGCTCCTCCCCACCTCTTTCCGGTGTTGCACCTAAAACTACCTGTCCTTGACACTCTACCTGCTTCTTACCTGCTATCGAGCTCAGCTCGTGGGGCCCTCTAAATAACTACCAATAAAATCTCACAACGGCTACTATCATACTGACTTTGTTAAGTGCACTGCACCTAGTAATGGGTTATCCTAAAAGACCAGTCAAAACTGCAATAAATATTATTAATCATATTTCATTTTATTTTAATTAATAAGTGGTTGAACCATTGCAGACTTATTTTAATACAAGTTTGTTAACATACAGATAAAATACATCCACGCTTGTTTAAGGACATTATCTTGGTCTTCGGAGGTGGACCACGTCACGTTTATCACATCAACTCCCAAAGACTAAGATAATGATGTATTTATAGTCATCTTTTTCGAAATATTATAAACTTGATACTTGTTAGTCTAGTGTAAAAGATACACGTAAACAAATACTACTTCCTATACTAATACTACTTACACTCGATCTGTAGGCTAAAATATTGTAAAACAAACAACATATAGATATTCTAACGAAACTTGCTATTTTACTTACTTAATATTTACAACAATTTAAATTTAAAACACAATAACAAATATATAACATCATAGTCATTATAAACAGCTGCTTTTAATTGTTTTAAATATCAGCTGTTTTATGTGAAGCACCTATTCATGTATGCTTGTTTTTGTTTAGGGTTTCCTAAAAAATAGCCTTTTGTTAATAACGAAAGTTATTTTAAATGAAACATAAGTTTAATAAATGTATTATAAATGCTGTTCAATGTAATGGCCCTCCTTCAGCAATGCAAACTTCAGCCTTAAATAATTAATTTAGCAATGCTGTTTATAATGACTTTGAATTTGCTCATTTGGTTAGTAAACTTTTTACAAATGAAAACCCCTAAACAGCATACATGAAAAAGTGCTTTACTCTTTTATTTCCAAAACTATTTTTAAAATTAAGGTGTCTATGGATTTGTTATTGTATTTACAAAATTAAAATAGTTTAATACATTTTCAACACAAATAATGGTTTTAAAGTTATTTACATTTTAACATTTCTTATGGCTGCCATTTTGAAACTGATAGAGATAATTTTGTTACTTTTTTATTTTATATTACCACTAGCTGGATCAGCAAATATATCAAGTTTCAAATTATCAGCTCAAACCATGTTTGAGATATAGTTTTTTTCAAAAAAAAAAAAAACACATACAGACGTAAGGTGAGATAGGCCACATGTTTATAGAAACCGTTTTGCTTATTTTTATGTCTATTATCATATCCTGAAGCTGTCACAACCTCTCGCGAAACACCCTGAATATTTTATTGGTAATTAAAGAAAATTACAAAAACATGACAAAGTACTTAAAAGTTGTGTAGACAAAAATTTTGATTATATTACCAATTAACATTTTACAATTATGGCAAAGAAAAGGCTGAGAATGTCGGTACTGACATCAAAGCCATAGTTTTTGATTAAATATAGAATAATTTTTTATTAATAAACACCAAAACACACTCTCCACAAAAATCTTTAAGATATCCTTGTTGGTGTGTACCCTGTTTAAAAGGAGGGTTTTTTTTCAACTAATACTACGTTGTCCAAGGGTGTTCCATGTTTTACGCGGAATACCTAATGGCGCATTCCACGCGGTAAGTTAGAGGGTAGCAAGGGTCGAAAGTTCCATGAATTCATTACATCACATACTGCCGACCATAATACCATCCGGCCGTACTTTAAATCTAGTTTACATCAAAGATATTGCTTAACTTAATCAAAAATATCGTATTTCCTTGTGAAATACTTTTGCTTGGTATTTAGTAACTTTATTTAAGAAGAAATTATTACTTTTAATATACTTAGATCTTTGTTAAAACTCTACTATGTATATAAGCCTAAAACTTAGATTTATTAGTTAACATAATTGTATTATATAGTTGTTTGTATTGTGTTTACTGTTTTATGAAACATAATAGATACTAATAACTTTAATAATATGTACTATACTGTACATTATCAGAATTCTCAAATAAATGTGTTATTTGCTTGAGGTATTTCGCCTACAAGGTAGGTATTATGGACAAACATCAAATGAAATAAATTTGTTTCCAAAATATAATAATATAACTGTTATAACATATGGTGTAACTTATTTAAAAATTAAAAATTAGTTTTACATTTGAAAGAAGATAAATAACTAATTCATCAATTTTAGCTAATTAAATCAAGAATTCATTGTGCAGGTGTAAAAATGTTCTGAAACTGGAGGACAATATAAGATATTTCATAATTTAATTTGAATTTTAAGTTTATTGTAATACATATTGAATTATCATTTGCTAATTAACGCCTGCTGATAATTTACGCTATCCAAAGACTTCAAAGATTTGAAATATTTGGTTGTCATCTACTTGTTGGTTGGTATGAAAATAATGTATTGGATGTGTCTCAATGATGACTGAATACTATTTAAATTAATTTTATAAGTACAGTATATGTTACAGGTATTTTGTTTTATTACAAAACTGAAAATATATACCGCAAAAAGATATTCTATCAACTTATTACTCCGTTTAAATGCAGATTTTGTACATTATTGACGGTTCAACCTGTTTAGCCTTGATTTAATAGAAAGGACTATGAAAAGTAGTTACTTAGGAATACGTCAAACGAAAATCAATCTACGATTTTACGTCCTATAAATACACATTTTCTATGACTTAGAAGCGTGTCAATGAATCGGACTATAACAGCTTATTTTAATATAGCTTATATTTACAATTTCGATGCCATGAGGCTTTTTTCTTCTAAATAAATTTGAAGTGTAAAATTTGTGAACAAACTCGAGAATCGAGCCCGGATATTATGTAAATAGCATGTGTGCTTATTTTAATAAACATATGTATCACCTACAATTATTGCTCTCAAGTTAAACACAATCTCATCACAGAAATAAAGACCCCTTAGTTTTCGAACACTTATCAAACCATTGTCACACTGGACCCGCGAGGATACGACAGTGGAGCGCCTTACGGTCATGCGTTTCAATGTCGCAGTTTTGCGATTTCCTGGCTGACTGTTTGATATGTTTTTAACATGCGCTCCACTGTCACTTGCCCCAATAACCCAGCACGGGTATGGCTGGTCAATATCCCAGCACGGGTATGGGTGGGTCATTATCCCAGCACGGGTTTGGGTGGTCCATACCACTGCACGTGTATTGTTGGGTCAATACGACTGCACGTGTATTGGTAGGTCAATAACAATGCGCCCGCCATCTTTGGTTAAATATACGGTGCCCGAACAAGACGTACGTATATTTAACCAAAGTTATAGATAGCCAAGGTGTAAGTAAGAAAGTGTGCTATTCAAGTGGACGAGTTTGAAACTTTTCGGCGCATGAAGTCATCTTGGGGTATGCCACTTCTTGGTTTTGTCGTCTTTTACTCAACCTGTTGCTGCATAGTGGTGTAAGTTTAAGACCATACTCTGCATTTTAAATAACTGAACGATTTTTCATAGCGTTTGATAAAATAAACAAAGAAAGAATTTGAAAAGAAGTTGTACTTTATATAACCTCACTAAAGCTGATATGACATGTATAACGATCCAGCATGAGTCGCTTAAAGCAAACGACAACTTTCATACAGTATACTAAATTAATGAGGGCAGATCAATTGGCAAAATATTACATTTAAATTTTTGCTCAAAACTGTTTTGAAAAGATTAGGAGTGAGTTTTTATCCCTCCAGTGTGTGTCAGTAATCTTAGACACATTTCTATACGTATAAAAGCTTACAAATTTTATTTAGAATGGTGATAGGTGAGAATATATTCCAAAATTTGTTTGGTAATGTATTTCTCTTAGCTTAGTTGGTTAGTATATATTTCATTAGATATGGTATCGATGTTGAACTATCATTATAATAAAACACCATTTCTATTTTGTTTTTTCCAACAGAAGAAAATTGCTGATTCATAACAGGAAAAACAGAAAATGTTTCACTCACTGGTACACTGAGCCAGTACTGAGCAACATTCATACATCGCTGGTTTTAATATCTGCAGTTTACACTACTTTCACGACAATTCTATTCAATATGCCAGTTTTAATCTTCTCGGTCATATAATGTTGTAAGCCACTTAAAATTTTAAAATGGGATGACGCAAATAAATGTTTTTCAAATTGCCTTCATAAGGAAAATAATATACTTTAATGTTTAATATATACTTCGATATATTATAAAATGTATTATATATTTTAACACTTATCCACAGATTAATTACAAAATATTGTTCATTATAAAACTTTTAGCTCTACTATTTCCAAAATAAACTTTTAACGAAAGCACTTTGTGAAAGTGTCGATAACTAGATACATCGATATTGGCCATCATATGAATCAGAGGAATCCCTTCGATCTCCATTCTCCAACTCTTTAGTATAATGGGACTCTTTTGAGTTGAGAGACTCAAAAGAATATATCAATCTATTTTTGGAGGAATTCAAGGAATTGAGTTGAATAGCAAGACAGAACATTCAAAGATTCACTTCATTTGTATACTTTAATTTCACACATATATATCGGGCTTTTTAATATACATGACAATAATAAAATAATCTAAATATGGGTTCCTAAATATAACGTTGCATTGTTTGTGAAATAGGGCTTATTAATGCAAGTGATTTTTATTTCACTGAACGAAAAAATATAAAAATACTCGTAATTCAAATAAAGTGACCTATTATGACAATCTTCCAACACCTAAACTTGATAGGTAAAACTACATATTTCCAAGGTGCGAAAGTATCCAGTAATTCATTTGTGATTGAGGTCCATTAGATAGGCCTACATTTTGTTGCAAAAATAAGCAATTTAGAATGAAAAAAGGTAACAAATCTGTTGGTCCATCATAAAGATGTTTATGGAAATATTCTACACACTTTGCAGGAGGCAGACTGTTGAGAGTTTTGCTCGGACAAAATGTCCGGCCAAGACATGGGAGAATTTTAAAGGTTCAATTGTTTGCTACCGCCCACCGTTCCAGCGCTCAAGGACACACGGTACAGGTGAGTATTTACGGGACTAAAAGTCCCTGAATATTTACGGGATTTTTACGGTTAAGGTTAGGTTAGGTTAGTAAGGCGAACGAAGTGCGTGAGTAAAAGACGTTCCTGCAGCCTGTGGCAGGTGACAGTAAACAATAGATCCCTCATTTACACTTGTAACCCTCATTACCTGTAATCCTCCCGTTCATAGGGCGGATGGTTAGTCCAAGAGTTTCACCCGAACCAAAAGACCGACCCTGAGGGTCAAGGACTCGGTACTGGTAGCCTATATTTGGACTAAAGGTCCCTGAATCGAAAAAATGATAGCAAATTTGATATATGAAACCAATGTAAAGCTAAGAGTTAATTTAAAGGTAAACAATTTATTAATGTTGTCTATTTCATTGTTAGTATAAAGAAAAATATGTAGACCAACATTTAAATGTTTGGACGAAAACATACAAGTATGTTAAATGTAACACAGTGGTTAACCTATAACACATGTAAAAGATGGTTGAGTTAAAATTAAACTAATGTTTCCATTGATTTGGTAGGCAACTTTGGTAGACTCACACTTGATTACTAGAAGTATTAGTGTACAAAATAAAAGCAATATTAATATTAAGTATACAGTATTACAAGACTCAGACACCCACTAGAATATAATAAGATACTTTAAATTGTAGTTTTTACAACAAGGAGCGCAAGCCTGGGAGGGTAAACACGTGAAAACTACCGTCCTTTCTCTTAAAGGTATGTGATCATATTTGCCTCTAGTTCCTTAGAGTAATTTCACTATATTAGATCGACATATAATAAAAACATTTCAAATTCCTTATTTCTTACTCAACATATGGCTTATGTGGTCGCGCAGACAGAAGTACCGTGTCAGTGGGAATACGTTTGTATGAAATAGATCACACCATACTAGCAACTCCTCCTGTCGTGCTATGTTTTTAATATGGAAGTCTACACTATGGATGGTTCTGGGTGGACAACCAGACCCAGATTCACCGTTGTTCTGGGATGTACACAATGAATGCAGGATCTTCAACAAGCACTACATCATAACTAACAGAAATAACAAATATATAATAATTTTGGAGGCTCCATGGAAGAACAAAACATTTGTGCCCAGGTGTTTATTGTTATGGCCCACAAAGAGCTAGAACAACTTAGTCCAGGAATTTCTTATGTAATAAATTGGTCTTTTTTATCATTAAACGTAAGCTAATACGCTATTGAAACTTACAATGTGACATAATTTAGTTAAAACATTCTAACTCAATATATAAATTAATATGAATATTAAATAATGTTTGTATTCATTCAGTAAAAGCTTTTTTCCTATATAAAACATTGATTTAATAAGTTTGTTTCCGTCATTACTATCAAACAATAATACTGTTTATGCATTGGAAACAAGATTTTTTTAGAGATGATGCAAGTTATTTGTCAAAATAATTAATATCATTAGAAAGAATTATTCATGACAAACACAAAGGGTAACTAAACACTTCTAGATTTGCAATGGGCTCGCTGTATATCAAACCTAGGATATGTGCGGTAGTGTGCATTAATGCATAATAAATTTGATAACATACAAATTTGATAACTCAGTATATAAAACGAGCACCTGCCTTCAAATTTTGTATACTACTCTAAATTTAAGGTATGATATACTTCTTTTAGTATTTATTGTAACTATAAGTGTATTCCATAGCTGAAGTGCATGAACTTAAAACACGATATTTAAGACAATTTATTATATTCAACCAAATCCGTTAGCTCATTTGACTGTTTGTTATTTTATTTGAAGCTTACAAAGTAGAAATGATTATATTTTTTCAGTCATTGAAAGCATTCAATGTAAAGTCTTATGTTTATAATATATGTACAGTGGTGATGACCCACCCGCCCACCTTTACAAGTCCAGTGGAGATGACGCACCCGCCCACGTATACACGTACAGTGGTATTAGCCCACCCGCCCACTCATATGTGTGCGGTGGTGATGACCCACCCGCCCACCTATACACGTACAGTGGAGATGACCCACCCGCCCACCCATACACATACAGTGGTGATGACCCACCTGCCCACCTATACACGTACAGATGGCTATGTTCATAGTGCATTCAATGCATTGTAAACTTATGCGTTCCTGAATACATAAGTTTATAAACCTCTGTATTTTAATTTTATGTTTTACAGCAAGTTCGATATAGAAATATGGTCTGGTATTTTATAACTATTATATTTGAGTCATGCTAATGTTAAATTGATTATTGATAATTTCTTTCTGTTATTTAGATATTCACTGAACAGTACGATGTTTACAACGACTACAACACTTGCTGTGCTTTGCGTCGTTTTGCATTGTGTTACTGCAACACTAAATTGGGGAACAATCATTAAAGGGTCACAGCCCAATTATTTGAACCAACCTGTGTGTAACGCATGTCCAAGGAACAGATTCTTCACCACGGTGCCGATAACTCTGAGCCAGGTAAATGGAAACTAAAATGTATTTAATACACCCATACCAATAATGTCATTAGTTAAATGATAATAATGTATATTTATTGCATTATGACAATTTAAAATTGTATTGAAAACGTCAGTAAATATAATCTATAATTCGATAAACCATCCATACATACATAAATATTCATTCAGTCAATAAATACTTTGTTACATTGGAATAAGTGTCCGTTCTAGCTATGGAAATTTGTCTTCCTTATTCCTAGTGTGCGTTAAGAACTCGTCAACAGAGTAAAATGATTTTGATCCCAAAAGGCGTTTTAGTCGAGCTTTGAATTGAGTTGGAACGACGGACTCTTTGATGCTCTCAGGAAGCTGATTGATTAATCTGACTCCAGCTTGAGATGGAAGTTTATCAAACACATTAGTTTTATGAAAATGTGTTCGATAGTTGTTCCTGCCTGTGGTGATTTACGTATGTACATCACCACCCTGAGTCAGTTCATACCTGAATCGGCAGTACATAATTACTTCAAGAATATAGAGGCAGGGTAAAGTCAGTAAACCAAGCTCCCTGAAGGCCTCGCGACACGACTCTCTATGACCCATTTTTTTTTTTAATTTTAACAGATTTTTCTGTAACCTGAAGACTCTCAAATTTATGTTTGGCACAGCCTCCCCATAGGCTTAATACCTATGTCAAATGTGGATGAAAGACCAAAATAGGCTGTCTTTAAAACCTCAAGGGAGCAAAATTGATACAGGTTACATAACACATATATACCTGAAGTAACATTCGAAAAGACATTATCAACATGATCGCTCCAAGTCAAGCCTCTGTCAAGGTACACACCCAGAAACCGAGTGGAATCAACTTCATCCAAAAATGTATCATCAACCACGACAAATGGCCATAACTCTAATGTCGGAGATGAAAATTAATAAACGTTGTCTTTGAGTTATTAGTCCGAAGGTTAAGTTCAGCAAAGTGCTAAATGCAAGCGTTTAATTTAATAAATGTTTCTAATTCTATCTCAAAATCAGACTATAATGTACAAATAAAAAATTACGAACAGGAAATTCGCCTTTAAAACTACTTATGAGATACAGGTATTTTTTTAAGAATCAAATGTGTATTTTTCAAATATATCTGGATTGGTGGTAAAAAATTCTCATTTATGCAAATAAACTTATTTTATTACGATACTTTGTGTAAAGTTGTAGTTGTGTTTTGAAAGTTTATACACTGACACTTATTTTTGTTATTACAATATGTATCCGCCTATTACAACTGTAATATAATGGGATTGGGAAAAACGTTCATAGTTACTATTGTAGTAAACACGAACTATCGTGCAATTTAAATATTTTCCCAGTAAAATAAAAATCAACAAAAGGTGTACAAAAAATTTAAGTTAGAAATGTTAATAATCTAAATATATTACTAAAGATAGGTTATGTATGTTAATAACTTTTTATTGCCTTAGCAAACCAGCCAAAAAATTTAAATATATCTTGCTTTTATAGCTGTTTGCCAATTTAATTATTACAGTAGTAGACATTTTGATAGGCAATAATCTAGCAGATTTTATGGAAGAGAATAAACCATAAATTAATAGATTATTTTGTGTTTTACTCTTATCCACACATTATTACCACTGATATTTGAGAGTAAAATTTTCTCTTTAAAGTTAAGTCTTTATGTTACCTTTTACATTTGATAAAGTCATCGCTAACAATGGCTTAAATGATTAAATATTTTTAAGAGGTAATAAAAATCAACAGAAATCCATAAAAATTAACTAAATTAGGACATAAAGTTTTGTCTCTTAGTTTTATTTGAATTAGCCAAATATCCTATTTAGGTTTGAAAACAGCATTTTGAAAAGAGTTATTGTAACGTTTCATTTTGTTATAAAATGTTTTTCTTTTTTTCAGTATGTTTCTTATTCACCCTTCATCATCAATCGTATCCCTGCAACCAACCTCAATGGTCAGGACCTGGAAGCTCAGTGTGCCACTTATTTGCCTTTAGCTTCTATATTTGCCTTTAGAATATATTTGTCTTTCACAACGAGTACACTGTAAGTCAGGCTGTGTATTGTAAAGGACAACATTTATAACCAACTATTCATATAATATGAATAAATGAATAATATTTCATTTATTCACACAGTTATATGTGAAAGGGGTATGGATATTTGGAATGCAACTACAAATGGTGAGGTATAATCCGTCATTGCGAGGGTGTTAAGTAGCCTAGAGTCGACTTGGAGAGCTGCAATAGTTTTAGTATGTCATATTTCGCCCTCGAACACCCTTATGAAATATCTACCCTTTTATATTGTTAGATTCGATTTAATATAACTTTTTTATTTACTATCAAAAAAACTTCTCTTTTAAAATATTAAATTGAATAATAGCAATAATGTTAAAATATGATACTACAAAACAAATATTTATCATTTGTCTTATATAAAGTAATATTGTTTGGCATAAAAGCCAATAAGTTTAAAACCAAAAATTAGAAAAATAATTTGTTGTTGTTGGATAAATATTGCACGTGTTGGGGTTTGTTGGTGAGGGTTGATGTCTATAATATGTTTAGTGTTCACAGGGTTTTTTTACTTTTTATTTTACAACAAATATTTTTAAGCCATAAATATTTTCGTCAAATAAGTATACAATTTAAAAGAAATATTTGACAGAAGATGAACCCATTTTAATAAACTTGTAACTGTAATATAAATGTTATTCTTGTTTTATTGTTGTATTCTTGGTTGACAAAATACTGGCAATACATTGTTTACCTAATTGTCCTTAGCTGTGATGGCACGTACTACACGGTCGTAAGCCTCAAAATAGATGGCCCCTTTGGTCCTGGCAGCTACTGGGCAGCCGGACTGTCGGGATCACCACGTAAGTACTAACAGCAAAATGAGAGTTAGTAAACACTACTAGTAATCTCTTTACCTAAAAGTCTCTTTTGACTGATTTAAATCACGAATCTATACACAAACATAAATTATTCAAGGGCTATAATTTATTTTAAAATTTAAAATATTTGACTTAATACAAAATGATTTGTTGTATAAAAAATATATCATCATAACATGAATCATACGTTTTCTTATCGTACTGAACTAAATTTACGTTCGGCTTGTATTGTGTAATCGTGGCAATTATTAGGCTATTAAAGTAACAGTTAAAAGGCACTTAAAGAAACAATATGGTCCATACTAATAACTAAAAATGATATGCAACTAATGGCTTGATTTGTTTATGAAAATGAATATAATTTTATATTTGATATATTAAATGATATAGTTCTAATAACAAACTATAGAAACAATGCACTGAGATTTGTTATTAATTACCAAAAAGCTGAATAAATTGATATACTTTTTAACTTCAACTCAATTTCTATATCAACTTTTGGTTCTAGTCGGTAAAAACAACAACATTCAATTATTTATATTATTATTATTATTACTATTATTATTATTCTGTAATAGTTGATAGTGACTTCACCCTAACATTTTCACTCTCATATTTATCAGTAATATTTTGTCCTTATATGTTTATTTTGGGTTATATGACTCACTAAAATAGTGAGTAGGGTATATAAAGATTCCATTTATTAGAAAATATAATAGGTTTTTCGTGAATTTACGTTAATATTGGTTTATATGTGATTGCCTGTAGAAGTGAGGTTAGAGTCTTTCAGACCAATCAAGGTAAATATTTTATATTACTAAGTTAATATTATACCACAGAAAATTAAATTAATATTAAGTAAATACAAACACTAAGTAGGTAACGTTGGTAAAAAATAAATAAATAGAAAATGTCTTGTAACCAATGCAATAAGGAGCTTCCTGTTGATGGTGACTATGTAACTTGTGGTAAATGTGGCAATAACTATCAATATGATTGTTCTGGGATAAAAAAGACACCTTGGAAAGCGAAAAGTCAGAAACTAAAGACTGAATGGGAATGTGTTAACTACAGGTCAGGTAAGCCTAGAACGCAGAGTGTAGAATTAGGCCTTTAAATCGATGACCCTGCAGTCAAATCTCTCAAACGCTTCTTAGAAGAGCTGTTTAGAAGACAAGAAAAGCTTTGATTGAGAGAGTTGATAGCATATAATGGATGTCATGACAAAGTTGAAAGAAAAGTTTCTAAATACACTCGAAAAGATGAAAAAGACAGAAGAGAAAACTAGAAAATGAATTTAGTGAAATGAAGGTAACACTAGAGCAAGAGAAGCAGTATGGAAGAAGTCAAAACTTCGTTATTACTAGCATCAAAAAGCAGAGAAAATGTGATCAAGCTGCGGGGAGTTATGTTTCAACTTGATAAAAAAAGGAAGAAATCACAGCTCATAGATTACCTACTAAGAACACTCCAGCTCCGATTGTTGTTCAATATATGTCTAGAGAATTCAGAGATAATATAGTTCGTAAAGCTAGGAAATGTAGGCCTAAGGTTTCTTTAATAAATAATTATATTCATCCAGATAGAGCAATATAATTATTTATTACAATACAAAGAAGCCTGCTCCATTGCCTACTGATGATATTAGACACCTTCAAAAAGCAAGAGATCTATCGTTTACAAGGGCAAAACGATCAAAGTTACCTGAGGACTGGCTATCCTATAAATGTTTTAGAAATAGTACTCAACAACAAATACGTAATGCTAAAGTTAGGTACTACTATAGATCCTTTTCTGGTATCCACCAATCATCTAGAAAATTATGGTCCAAAGTCAAAGAAATGGGACTTGGTAAACCCATGGTTGAAAAATCTATCAACATCGATCTCAATACCATCAATGATTATTTCGTAAATATACCAGTGGACCAGTCAGGAGTTCCTGCTTATATCGACCAACTTCATAGATTGCCCTTACCTCATTTTGAGGAGCAGTTTTCCTTTTCATCTGTAACGGAGGCTGATGTGTGTAGAGCAGTTATGAGAACTACAAGTAATGCAGTCGGGTCCGATAATATTCCTATTAAATTTATCAAAGATACTTTTCCTGTCACACTCCCAATAATTACATTGATTTTTAATAGGTCTCTCATGTCTTCCACTTTTCCAAACATTTGGAAAAGTGCTATTGTACACCCACTTCATAAATGCTCCTCTCCCCTGTCACCTTCTGATTTCAGACCTATTAATATCCTCCCAACACTGTCCAAGTGCCTTGAAAGAGTAGTACATGAGCAGCTATCATCATTTATAGAACGTAACAATATCCTGTCTAATTTTTAATCTGGATTCAGACCACAACACAGTACCACATCTGCACTTCTAAAAATAACTGACGATATTCGTCGTGCCATGGACAGTAGGCAATTGACACTCTTAACTTTATTTGATTTTTCTAAGGCCTTCGACTGCGTTGTTCACCCTCTTCTCTTACTTAAGTTGAAGAGGAGTGGATTTTCTGATGGTTGTGATGACTGGGTGAGGTCATATCTATCTGACCGTAGACAGTGTGTGAAAGCTGGTAACGGTGCTTCACATTGGAGACCTGTTACTAGAGGTGTACCTCAGAGTACAGTGCTAGGGCCACTTTTCTTATTTCTTTATATCAATGACATAATTAATGTAATTTTAAACTCTAAATTTCACTTGTACGCAGTTGACTTGCAGATTTATTACCACTTTTCAATTATTGACTTGGTGAGATGTGTATTTCTTATGAACTCTGACATTCAAGCTATTAGCTCTTGGGCCCTCCGCCATGGATTGAAACTGAATGAAAATAAAAACCAAGTCATAATAATTGGTTACAACAAACTTCTTAACAAACTTAACTTCAATGACATCCCGAAACTTATTCTCAACAACCAGGCACTTGAATACATTGACAAGGTACGTAACCTTGGACTCACTATCTTAGGTCCTTGGGATGGGCTGAACAGGTAACCGAAATTTGTAACAGAATGTTTGCAGGCATGCACAGTTTGAAACGGTTTGACTTTACCTACCACTGAATGTCAAAGTATTGCTAGTAAGGGCTCTAGTTCTCACTCATTTTAATTATTGTGACGTCGTGATTAATGACATGTCTGCCGAGCTCTCTGAGAGACTTCAACGTGCACAAAATTACTGCGTCAGATTCATATTTCATCTTTCAAGAAGAGATCATGTAACCCAATTCTATGATCAACTTCCTTTACTAAAAATTAAGGGGCTCTATGAATTTCACACCATTTCTTTCTTACACAAGGTATTGCACACGAAGTCTCCTAAATATCTGTATGATAACTTCAAGTTTTTGTCTCATTTTAGTGCCCGGGAAACACGCAGGGGTGCTTCGCTTCTTTGTATTCCTACTCATAGAACTTCAATATTTAATAAGTCGTTTACCATAAATTCTTGCCGTCTGTGGAATTCCCTTCCAGATGGTGTGAGGAACATTGATATCTGTCATCGCTTCAGGGTGGAGGTAAAACCCTTTCTCCTGCGGGTCCGATGATAGCCGGTAGTGTTTGGCAAGCATCTGGAGGATACGTATGAATGTGTTTTGTAAGGTTTTTTCTTTAGTCTTATGATTTGCTATTAAATTAACAAATGTGTGAATGAGCGAGTGGTCCAGTGGAGGAGAGCATGTGTGAGGGTGCAAGGGGAATTTCATAATATTATTTTCATTTCTAAGTATGTTAATTTATTTCATTCTTGTAATTACATATATCATTTCACTATGATTATTAATTTTATTTACTTCAAGATAGTTAATTATTTTTTGTATTATATTTGTTATTGTTACATTTTATTCAGTTGTAATTACTATATTTAAAAACAAAATTGCTATAAATGTAATTATTTTTGTATCAGGTTAAGTTGAAGAAGGGACTTTCTAGTACCAACTTCGCCTGGTTAAATAATGACGTGTTTCGTTTAATTTCGTTTCGTTTCGTTTCGTTTCGTTTCGTTTCGTTTCGTTTCGTTTCGTTTCGTTTCGTTTCGTTTCGTTTCGTTTCGTTTCGTTTCGTTTCGTTTCGTTTCGTTTCGTTTCGTTTCGTTTCGTTTCGTTTCGTTTCGTTTCGTTTCGTTTCGTTTCGTTTCGTTTCGTTTCGTTTCGTTTCGTTTCGTTTCGTTTCGTTTCGTTTCGTTTCGTTTCGTTTCGTTTCGTTTCGTTTCGTTTCGTTTCGTTTCGTTTCGTTTCGTTTCGTTTCGTTTCGTTTCGTTTCGTTTCGTTTCGTTTCGTTTCGTTTCGTTTCGTTTCGTTTCGTTTCGTTTCGTTTCGTTTCGTTTCGTTTCGTTTCGTTTCGTTTCGTTTCGTTTCGTTTCGTTTCGTTTCGTTTCGTTTCGTTTCGTTTCGTTTCGTTTCGTTTCGTTTCGTTTCGTTTCGTTTCGTTTCGTTTCGTTTCGTTTCGTTTCGTTTCGTTTCGTTTCGTTTCGTTTCGTTTCGTTTCGTTTCGTTTCGTTTCGTTTCGTTTCGTTTCGTTTCGTTTCGTTTCGTTTCGTTTCGTTTCGTTTCGTTTCGTTTCGTTTCGTTTCGTTTCGTTTCGTTTCGTTTCGTTTCGTTTCGTTTCGTTTCGTTTCGTTTCGTTTCGCTTCGTTTCGTTTCGTTTCGTTTCGTTTCGTTTCGTTTCGTTTCGTTTCGTTTCGTTTCGTTTCGTTTCGTGTCGTTTCGTTTCGTTTCGTTTCGTTTCGTTTCCTTTCGTTTCGTTTCGTTAAATGATCATCTCACTCCCTACTTCTCAGACCTAATAAGGGGAAAAGTAAGGGATATAAATACATCTGGATGAACGGTAATAGAATCATGGTAAAAAAGGACAATACTTCCAAAGCAATTCAATTAGTCAAAATTGAAGACATACAGCTTATAAAATAGATAGCCTATCTAAATATAAAAGCTTTATTTAGATATAAATAGAAAAATTCCACAATGAAAATGTATCTTTTTAGCCTTATATTAGTTTAGTTAAGTAATCAAAAGACTTATTTCACTTGTATAATGTAACTATTTCATTATTGTTAGTTATTTTCGTTGATTATTTAATTGTATTCTAATTTATTGTTAAATAGTTGTTACTTAATTTATTGTTATTTATTTTCTTGTTATGTAATTTATAAATATTAATTTTTGTAATATAGGCCTTGTTAAAGTATATATTATAGTCTATTATTTATATATTAATTTAACTTATTGTACAATTTATGATTATAAATTTGGAAGAAAGAAAACCTAAATACAGATGGTAAGTTCAAATCCATCTCTGATTGGCATCAGATAAAAGATTTTATAGAGTTAAATCGACTAAATGGAAACCTGCACATTATTTCTACTAATATTAGAAGTATCAAAAATTACTGGGATATTTTTCTAGTGTATATAGAAATTATTTTAAATTACTTAGATATCATTGTTCTATTAGAAATTAATGTAACAGATAAAGAAGCTAAATTGTATGGTACAAACGGTTTTAAAACTGTCTATAAGTGTCGACCTGCAGGTAATGGAGGAGGCTTATTAATTCTTATTAGAAATAAGATAAAATATAATCCAATAAATTGGAAAATACATTCAAACTCTATGGAATTATCTCTGATGAAAATTAATAATAATAATGAACAATTAAAATTAGCCTCATGTTATTGGCCCCCCAAAATGAATGTTAATAGTTTTAACGAAGACTTAGAAAATGTATTATTTACATTGAATAAAAAAAATTTTAATTATGTTAGGGGATATTAACTTATGTCATTTGACTAATGTTTATGGTTTCTGGGAACTACTTGGATACTCTTTATACTTATGAAATACAAAACATAATTATAACTCCAACTAGAGTAGAATTTTATAATAATGTATTAGTATCAAAATGTTTAAACCACATTAATGTAAGATTGCCTGGTAGTAAATATGAAGCCTATGTGATAGAAAATAAGATAACATATCATTACTGGCCAGGATTGATGGTAGACTTTGGCAAGAACAGAACTATTAAGGAAAACATTCTTAAAGAAGTTTTAGATTATAAAAAAGTGAGTTTTTCTATTCAACAGTTTTTATATTCAACTTTGGTGGCCAATATTAAACATAACGAACCCGGAGGAAATTTACTGTCAAATTGTTATAAAATGCAATAATTAATTAAATATTAATCCCTGGGTAACTAATGATATCAAAGCATTGATAGAATATAAGAACTTCTTATGGAATCAGGTTAAGAGAGATAGATATAATTTGCATTTAAGAGAATTGTTTAGATATACTAGAAACAACTTATTGGGTAAAATTAGAAAAGCGAAAAATTAATACTATTTTTAAATGTTATCAGAAAGTTCAAGAGATCATAAAAATCCTGGAATACATTAATCAAGCTATTAATAAAAAACCTAGGCCTACAGTTTTATAAAATATCAAATCTAGCTTTAATGTTGAAAATGATAATGACTTAACTTTTTTGTCAAACGACTTTAACAATAATTTCTCTGATATGACAAAAAACATGATTAAACAATTTACTGCAGAGTCGTTTAATCTAGATAATAGTTTTAAAGAGGGTAAATATAATATAGGAAGTAAGATGAGTATGTTATTTAGTCCTATTAATGAGAATATAATAATGTCAGCTCTAAGAAAAATAAATGTAAGGTCATCAGCTGGACCAGATAAAATCATGCCACAAGATATAAAATTATATATTATATTTAAAAAATGTTCTCATCCATCTAATAAAAAGATGGAATGAATATTTCCATCTGGAATGAAAATAACATATGTTAGACCATATGGAAATACTAAGATTGATTTAAATAGCTATAGGCCTATTGGGTCAATATATATTATAAAGAAGATTTTATAGCATTATGATAGTAACCAAATAACAAGTTATTTATGTGAAAATGAAATAATCAATGAATGTCAATTTGGCTTTGTACAAGGCAAATCTACAGTAGACCTTTTGGAATACAAGACCAATTATATTGATAAGGCATTACTTGAAAATAAATTTGTAATTTCTGTTGCAACGGACCTAACAAAAGCATTTGATGTAGTAAATTATAAAATGTTGCTCAGCAAACTATTAAATATAGGAATAAAGGGTCAGCTAATGTAATTTTTTACTGATTATTTCAAACATAGTCAAATATTCACCTCTGTAGGACATATTGTTAGTAATAGTTACAATCAAGAATTTGGCTTAATACAGGGGAGTATAATATCACCGGTCCTATTTCACATTTATGTAAATGATTTGCCGTATTTAAAAATACATAGTAAAATATTACAATATGCAGATGATAACATAATGTATCTACTTCAAAACAATATTAATAGAGGTATGTCTATAGTACAGAAAGATTTAGATTTGGTAATAACAAATATTTATTTAACAATTCAATTATGCTCAACTCTAAGAAAACTAAGGCTTAGAGTTTTGGAAACCCTAAGCTCTTAAAATATTTGGAAACCCTAGAATAAATATTAGTTTGCCAATAGAAAACTATGCTGAGCTGTTATGCCATAACTCAATTCAATTCAATTCAATTTCTTTTATAACACAATAGAACATAGTACAGTTTTCTGTGCATGTCAATTAATTCATATTGTTTAATTCAAAGTGTTTTACACAAAATGCTGTTTGCTCTTGAAAACCTCTTACATTTTGTCATACTATAAAACATTTTGGAGTTTTTTTAGACTCAGATATGAAATTTCATTCTCATATAGCCTACCTAACAAATTGCCTAAGAACAGTACTGTTTAAATGAAGGAGGATTAGGAAAAACTTTTCTGTAAGCACAATGAGACTTATTTATTATTCTCTTGTGCAAAGTATGTTTCAGTATGGAATAACTGTTTACTATTTAGCCCCTGAATATATCAAAATACAATTAAAATATGTCTTAACAAGGATATTGAAAGTACTGTTTTGTAGTATTCCATTGGAGTGGCTAGGAATAATTAAATTTGATTATTTGGCTAGATACATAGACTGAGTAAACATTATTTCAATGAGGATTATATAATTCAGCATGATGTGCAATATAATTTGAGGCATAGACAATATCAAGTGCAAAGGCATTACAATAATTATGGTAGGCTAACTCCTGAATTTAGAATCCCATCACTAATTAACTCATTACCTCTAGATCTACAGCATTTACATAATTACAGCCAGTTTAAAACACACCTTAAAAATTATTTGATTAGTTTACAAGCATAATATAAAATATTAGGCTTACTCACCAATATACTGATATTTACTTACCAGCCAACACCAATAATGACTTTTAGGTTATACATCACAATCACATGGGTTAGTCACAATTAAACACCAAACGCTAAGAACTGATTATCACACATACACAGACACACATTTTTACAAACAATAGGATAATTTAATCATATTTGAACGAATCAGACATTTAATCATTTATTTGTCAACATAACCCTAACTAATCTGTTGCATATGAAAATAGTGCATGAATACAACTCGTTGAAGTTATGGTTTTTTTTTTAGAATTCACCCCTCTTTGGTGTACATTCAGTTCCGTCCATAGTACACCTTTGATATAGTCAAAATATTTACACTTCTACAACCTGTACTTTTCTGTGCCCTAAATTACTTTTGCAACTTTTTGTAAATGAATATTTCACCGATGATTAATTTATTGTTCTTGTTGTTTTTATTATTGTTATTGTTGTTATATATTTACTCTCGTTAATTTTCTCAATATTTGGAGTGGCCTGGGTATTTATACTGTATTGTATTATGGTATTTTTTTATTTGAATGTGTTACGCTATATTATTTTACGTTAATGTTCATATTTATGTGTATTTGGGCATGATAAGATTTTGGTTTTGAATTGATATCATTTTTATTGAATGCCTGATTTAATTATTATCTTTTGATTGTATAAATGTGAAGTGACTTAGCATGTTTGTTAGTAAAGTATGTTAAAAAAATTTATAATAATAACTACTAATTGAAAAGTAACAATAAAGGAAATAAATTAACAACAATGTTTTTTATAATGTAAATATAATATAAAATGTATTATCTATAAGAGTTTACCTCAAATAGCCATTGGATAGAGGAATAAATACAAAAGACTACTTGTAGAATATTTGTTGTACAAAATAATAAAAATAAAGAACTTGCAATCATTAATATTATTACTCTGACAACTAAGTCATATTATAATATCTCTCTATATATCAATTCAAAAATAATTAACCAAATCTTGATTTAAACATCTAATATAAAAACAAATAATAAGAACTTGACAATATAGTACTTTAATGTCAATTGGTACATTATACTCTCAACTTCTAATCTTTATTTACCTGTACAGCTATCAAAACACCGTAGTTTTATTTATAAATATATGTTAAGTTACCGTACTTTTACTATGCATCATTCATTACAAATACTAACAACTACCCCAGCTTTAGGTCTGCAACGACAAGGAAAGTACAAAATAGTCTTTACTATAGCATTAAAATACTTCCTATTACGCCAAGGGGGCTGCAATAATGTTTTTTAGTTCTCCATCTAGCTTGTGATTAATATGACATCCTCCATAGTACTTTAACTTATCTCATTATCTATATACCTCCCACGAAGTAATGAATGTCTGGTCCAGGACACTCATGACCATTGTAGGTTACTCAAGTCTGATGGATCCAATTCAATTTATTTCGCAAGCACAAATATAAATTACTGCAGTGCACATATAAACCATCTAACTACATGCTAATAATTGATGGAATATATATATTACCATACGCACCTAGATGAGCAACCCAATGCATTTTTGTGTGATTGAAAACCATATCGAATGCCGACGTAGTATATTAACGCGCCGCTAGGAGCTCTGGTTGGCTGCACTCCTGAGAAGTACTATGCGTCGCCCCTAGATGGCTGCACGGTCGCGCGTCGTGTTCCTTTAGTAGACATTCGTATTTCAGTAAATCAAATTAATTGTTTCGTCGTCAGTAGTTTTCGTGGTTTTAGTATCAAAGCCCCTTGCCACACCTGTCACATTATACATTTCCTCTCAAACTCCTTGTTGTCAACCGAAGTGTAAAGTTGACACTGATGATTATTATAAATTTAAGTAATAAAGTCAGTTTCTAGACTTTGTATAAGTAATGTGCAAATCATCTTATTCTTGATGATTGCATATTAAATATAAAAACTGGTAAATAAAAGTAAGCTGAAATGTTTGTTAGTAGTACTAAAAAGTCAGCTGTGTTCAAAGGTAATTGTTATGTGTACTGGATAAAATCGTTGTCATAACATGGTATAAATAACAGTTATGACGTATAGTTTGTAGTTTGAATAATAGTTTGTAAATGTACGTTGTAATGAAGACTACTAATTTTATAAGAGATTATGAAATATACGAACAAGATTGTAGCTTTGATTATATTATGGTGAAGGTATGTGAAGAAAGTAGTTACAACAAACATAAGGCTAGTAATATATGTATTTTATTTGTCAGTAAATAATTTATCTCGTTGCTTATTGCCTGTGACTTCGTAACATTTCCATCGAAAAAGTCTTACACACTGTGTCTTGGTTTAAACACTATACAATTGTGAAAGTAAACAATACATTTATTAGTTAAAAAATGGAAAATATAATTTTTGTTCCAAATTTAATTAACATAAAAGTTTAATTTTACAAAAAATACGTAAGGGCATAAACATTTTTAGGGGTTTTAGGTAATAATGTGAATTTAACTGGTCATCCTTAAAATGAATTGGGCGGAAAATTTAAGTATGGTAGGCATTGCTATGTGAAACTATTGACATTTTTTAAAACTACTATTACAACTTAACAGTATTGTCCTAAGTTTTTAATGTTTGCTTGAAAACCAAAGAAACCCGTAGTAGATATATTACAAATAAATGAAAGAAAAAATAGGGAGACAATACTTTTTCCACACACTATGTGTACGGGGCAAATTCTAATGATACTGTAAACATAAATTACAAAATTAACTAGAAAGAATAATGTAAACCTAACAAGAAGAAGATCAATTAAATGAACCATTTATAATTTGGTTGAAATTAAAATATATTAAAAAATATCGAATTGATGCTTACAACTAGCGCGAAACGCACACATATTATTAGTAAATACACCACACATTAGGCCTACACAAAACATTTGACTTAGTATATGATGGTAAAAATAAATGTTTTAAGAAATATAATGCTAAATAACAAATGTACGAACGTAATTACAATACAGTGATTTTTTCACAAAACAAAGAACCGTTGATTAAATAAAAAAACATATACAGCAGAAAAATTATGATTTACCGATTTTTACAAACGTAATTGTAACGCAATGTTTTTACATTATTCACAGAAAATTAACTAGAATACATAAAGAGTCTAAACAATATGATACAAAAATACGGAGGCTAATCATTTCTGTCCAAACGTAATAATAATACTGCACACTCTTTTTACAATACTAAACAACATATACAAAAAATATACATATAGATGATTATAATTAAATGACAAAGAGGAACATTACTCTAAGGCGTATCTAAAAAAGTAATAGTAACACAATATTTTTACTTCAAATGCAAGCTGAAAGATACCAAGATGGAAAAAACGTTAATTACAGAAAAATATAAACCTATTACAATCAACTATGTAAAAAAGTTGTCAACTATATTCTACTTCTACACGATACAACAGATGGAGATAGATGATAAAATAAGATTTTGGAATAATACTGATGCGTTATCATTTGCGTTCGAACGTAATTATTACGTACACTACTTTAACGCTGCGTAAAATAAAAACCCAAAATATAAATAGATTAGCAAAACTTAATTACAGAGAACCAATATTGTTATCAATTATGTACAAAGTAATAATTATAATACTGTACAATAGTTTACACTATATACAAATAAGAAAGTCGACAATAAAACTAAATAACAAAAAATACGACCCTATATTTACGTAGATGAAAGAAACATTGCTATAGTGTACTAATGTAATACATAACAATATTTTACACAATACAAATAGTAGTTGAACAATTTTAATTACCAACAAACAAGATGCCATACAATTTTAAGGAAACACAATTAAAATATATAATTGTTACACTACACAGTTTAAAATATACATACTCGTAGGTAGTATAATAAAAAGGAAAACAAGTTAAGATAGTAAATAATAAAGTTTAGAAACTCGTGTAAATGCAAAAGTATTAACATAAATAGTGTGGGTAGAATATTTACAAACTACATGTGTGAAAGAATTTGGAGTTTTTTGGACACGGCGGTTTTAACTCTGTAATTTGGCATCCTTGCTTCTCGGGAGATCCAAAACAAGGACTTTCTGATTTTTAATCGCATTGCATAGTCTACTATAGATTCTCTGTGTACACTGCAAGGAGTGTCTGTCTTCATCCATGCGCTGTCGTGTTTGGTGATCGCTGCCCTTGCCGTGGAGACGAGCGTTGCTTTCACTGCTGATAGATGTTTGATCTTATCAAAGTTCTTCTGAAACACTGATAACACCAGATCGGTGACGGCTGCCATCGATGGTGAGGGAGCTACCAAATGACTCTGTTCTCAGCCAATTGTAGCTATTTCGGTCTCATTAAATTCGTTAAGAGCTATTTAAGTCCTTATATTTTTCAAATTTTCATTGAAATGAAATATAATAATTCATATTTAATCGGTAAAGTTGGCAAAAAGTCGTCAAAATAAAAGGTTTTTTTAGCTCTCTAGCATTAACAATAAATTCTTTGAGAAAATAATAAAAAGTAGATAGACGGGAATCTGAATAGTGCAAAAGTGCCATCATTCAGTAAAAAGTACACAAACAACAATGTAAGATAATCAGACAGACTCAAAAGGCATCACTCACGCGTAATCCCACCATGCACAATACGTTAGGCCAATAATTTTTTGTTTATTGTACATATGTATTTTTGTAAACCATTTCTTATGAATAAATTAAATTTACTTTGTAATATTCTTCCATAAGAGCCTATATTAGTTCACGTCTACAATGGAGGGGGGGGGGTGTAGAGCTCATCTATAAGTAACAAAATCAAGGTATGAGAGAGAATAATGATTTATTCCGTAATAATTCAAATGTAAAAACAATAAAAACAACAACTCGGAATTACACTGCCACGTTTACCAGTATTGTGACAGCGCAACTAAATATATGAAATATAAAAAACAGAGTCCAGTCCATTACTTTAACTGCCGTCATCTGTGTCGCCTTAACTAAATATAATGCCACAATTAAACATTACAATTAATAAAAAATACTATTCATAAAAAAGAACAAAACAGCTTTCTTTTTAATACAAATTATTATGTAAAAATATATGAAGTGACGTAAGTAATATTCTAAACAAACAACAAAAATATGTTTTTTTAAAAAATAATTAAGTTATTTATAAAATGTAAAACAACAGGTTACTAACATAAAACACTGTTTAGGAAATTAATATCCTCTAATATACTAAACACATAAATTATAAAAATGTTAGTAATTTCTTCAATCCATCTTTTAACGTTTGAATCAAATCATTGATCAGAGCTCAAGATGCGGTAGTGCTCGGGCAGTCAACTCAACTCAGTTGGCGAGCCCTGTATGTGACCTTGAACTTCCTATCCTGGGGCGGAAATAACAAATTACCTGGGCGTCGACTTTCCTTATCTTAAATCACGTGATCAGATTGTCAAAATATACTATCCTTACAAATAAATAATAATTTCTACGACGTAATATTTACATTTGAAAGCAACAAATGAATTTCCATTTTTTCGTCACACTATGGAAATGTAAATAAATTACTTATATGTAAACAAGTAAGTCAGTTATATTGTTTTGTTTTGTGTGGTAGACCAACTAATTAGAATCGATAATTACTTTCATACCGAGCAATAAATTGGAACTCAGGGGTAGGGGTATTATAATTTACGGCCATATTCCATGAAAACAAATATGGAAACGAAGAGTATTCTAAATCAATTATTGCCTTTTATAGGATTCTGAGTGTTATAATCAAGGTGCGTATATAATCAAGGATATTACTAAGTAATTGTGTAGTGATATAATAATAAAAAATGTAATTTGAAGTTATAAATGAAAATAAAAATGCTATTAAATATTCAATTTAATTAACAAATAAGAAAAATATCTTATTTGATACCAATTAAAAAGAGAAAAATAATAGTAAATGAAATGAAGCATTATAGGGATTTTTTCTTTGAGAGAAAGAGAGAGAGAGAGAGAGAGAGAGAGAGAGAGAGAGAGAGAGAGAGAGAGAGAGAGAGAGAGAGAGAGAGAGAGAGAGAGAGAGAGAGAGAGAGAGAGAGAGAGAGAGAGAGAGAGAGAATATTAATAACAATAATAATAAAGGCTTTATAGCATAAAATTGTATTTTAAGGCCAAATGTATGACTGAGAAGTCCTATCTTACTATTAACCCTAAATGTGCATCCTAAAACTCTAAAGGTACATCCTAATCATTTAGTATAGCAGAACGTATTCATCAAACGTATACCATTCATTGTGTATTCTACGTATGAAGACAATTCTTTACTACATACTTAATTCTGGATATGTTGTGTTGATTCTACTATTTTAATTTTAATACCTGTTAAGTTCAAAATATGATTGCTAGGTTTCTACTGAGAGCAAACAAAGTCTTAAGATACAATTTTTAAAAACAACACAATTCAAAAACAATAAAAACTTTATTAGTAAGGCCTTTCGATAGCAAGTCTATCATCGTCAGACACATCACAAATAAATATATTTTTGTGATGTGTCTGGCGATAATAGCCCTGCTATCAAAAGGCCTCACTAAATAAAGTTTTTTTTTTTATTGTGTTATTTTTAACAGTTATATACAAAAAACCAATACAGGTTCATCTTCAACATAGAATGTCTTAAGACTTTCATGGGCCTTTGAAAATTCTTGATTCATTTCGTGAACTACCATAAAAGTTAAAAAGTTAAAGTTTGTCTTATTTTACCAGGTGAAGTTACTAAAAGAAGTTACTAAGAACCCCTCTGACACTTAACCTGGAGACCAACGGCTTTACGTGACTTCCGAACCACGGGAGCGGCAGGGCAAAATCTATTAGTCACATCGGGAATCGAACTCGGACCGGCAGAGTGGCAAGCCAGCGCCTTAGCCCCTTATCTTGGCCGCTCCCGTTAATAGCATCTAGAGTTTTGGAGACCCTTAATTACAACGCTATAAAAAAACATTCGGAGGTGTGACTATGATGTACCAATTTACATTAAAGTACTATATTTTCAAGTTTTTATTATTTGGTTGTATATTACGAGTAGATGTTAAAATTAAGCTTTGATCTAGCATACATATTGAGAAAGAGTCAAGAGTGAAAAGACCTGTATTTGGTTCATAATTTACAAAATTTCCTTGTCTAAAAGTAATTGTCTAATGTTTTAATTATATTTCCTCGAAAGTGTCTCCCTTAAACTTATCTAAGATATAATGTAGTTTTTTACCACGTGTCTATTTTTTTTTTCTTTTACTTTCTCAATTCATTTGCTCTATTGTTGTTTTCATAAAAGTACAACTATTTATGATACTTAAAGAAAAGAAAATATGAATTATATTTATGAATCTATATTGCATCATTGGGGGTTTTCAGCTTTCACTCCTACAATAATCGTCGAGAACATACTGAAAGAAGTCGTCGATTGTTCAAGTTCACAAACCAACTCTACAGTATTTGGCTCTGTTAACGTCGCTGTAGCTGCAGGTAAGATAAAATAAGTTATATTTATATATTTTTACGAGGTAGCTTTTTATTTTTTCGAAACATTAATCTTTTTAAAATTATTATGTTTAAATTGAAGACATTTTCATAAAATTACATAATGAAATGATTGGCAATGCATATATTAAAATATTTTGAATAACTATAATTTCCGTCTGGTTTTTCTGAGAAAGCTGTTGTTTGCAGATCAGAAAACAATTTGGTACATTCATTGAATATAGTAAAAAGTAAAAAGGCATTCTAAAATAAATGAAGCAGCTTAAATTGAATAAATTCAGATTTATTATTGACAATTACCGTTCTTATACGAATATGGTCAAACAATCTTTTAATGTCAACAACTAACTGACAATACGTTATATAGCGTTATTGTACAAAATATATCAGTAAATCTTGTACAACATGTTATGTCTATAGTGACGTTATATTTCAAACACATTTAGTTACATAACCTCTAGTTGTAAAATAAATTCTACCCAATTACAAAAACATGACATTTTAAATATGAATTGAGGACATCTAAGTACTTGTCTTCCAACTACATACTAAAACTGCTTGGAACGTGTGCTAGAGTTGTGATGGTATAGCCAAATATATATTTTTTATACAACACTAATAACCAATAATCTCACGAACATTTTTGGTTGGATATTTTAATTATACACGAAATATTAGTACATACAGTCTGTTTATTGAATATACACATGGGGCTTACAGTTATCAAATAAAAATTTGCTTATTGTATGAAAGATTTACGAACTTTCACCCTTTTGCATTAATGTAATAAGATTAGCCTTTCATATCATAGATGAGCTAACTATTTACTATCATACCAAATTGGGAATGTAGAGTATAGTTACAAATAGTTAAGAAAAGTAAATATTTTAAACTATGTTAAAATTACATATTGTGATTGTCTAAATTTAAGTGACAGTTTGATTGTCACTTACAATAATTTTGGAATTAAAATTAGTGTATTTTAATTTTTTTAGGCTGCTCCAAGAATCCCTCTTCTTCATTTAGCACCGTAACTGTGTTCTCTACTACTGTCCAGCCTTCTGATTCCACTATTTCAAGTGTCGAGGCCTACCTGAAATCTGTCGTCGGGAATGTGAATTTGAACACCATCTCAAACCAGTCACCCATATATTGTGTTGGTGATCTCTACGGGATCCCCGTCGTTAATTTGGGAGCTTTGTCAAATAACAATAATATCAAGGCTCTAAGTTACCCAGGTTGTTTCTTAATAGGATTTTAAAGTCCACATAGTATTAAATGATTTGGGGAAGGTTAAATAGATTTTAAAATATATTGTCTTTGTAAAATTCATTTTAATTATTTTGAAATGCTTTTGTTTTAGTTCAATTCTGTAATATTAAAAAAATCATCTAAATATATATGATTTGAAATTGTGTAAAAGTGGTTGTATTATTTACATAACGGAAAGATTGCTCTTTTAATGGACACCTTGATTATTTTTAAAATGTATGGAATGGAAATTGTTGGCTCCCACTCACCCTACACTCCTTCCGTAGGCTAATGACACTTATTAGTTAATCTCAAATGTAAAAAACATCTATTAGTCACCAATACTTGTATATAGAAATACGGCTTTGAGTGTTGACTAAAAGTATTAGTTATGATAACAAAATTAAATGAAAAATGCCTTTATTAAAGGGGTGAAGTTACGACGGTAAAGTCCTCTCTAACACTTAACCCCATTAAGCATCGTATAAAAACAATCAAAGTTGTGAAACCTGTTTGTAATTATGTAACACAAGGTATTAAAGAGTAGTGATTCATAAGTTGACGAGAGAAAGAGTCTGCCACTGTTCTCCTGATGTTCAGTGATGTGTAGTTATGTTCGTCTAACTCACAGACGAACCAATACATGCTGGAAGAGTGAATGTTCACTGTGTCATTAGCCATCATTGTGTTAATTGTGCTTTGTCACGTCTTAAAATAATTTAATAACATTTATAAGGAGTTGAATTACGGATATATGTTATTTTATTTATAAATAGCAATACAACTTTTATGCACTGGCAATAAATTTCTCTAAATACACGTAAACAAACCACACTTCAAATGTCTTACCAAGCAGGATATTTTGATTAACTAAATAAGGCCCACGAAATTTTACAAGGAAATTAGCTGATAAAAAACCTGGTGAGAAATCTTATAAATAGCCTACCGGAAATTAAGATAAATTGTATCAATACTTGCTTGAATGGTAACGGCAAAGAAAGAAGACAATGTATTGTAATGGTTGAATGATATTAAAAATAAAACTATGTTTATTAGTTTTTGAGGAGAGATAGAGTGTTAGACTCTTCTATTAAAAACCCCTTTTCTGTGTATAACGTTCTCACATAATTTAAGCTCTAAACGCAGAGCAGATTTTAGTAACAAGAAATAAATATTCCGGATCCCTTTATAGTAATCCGATTTTTAGTGCCATCTTCCGAACTGAGAAATTGGTCTGTGATTAGGCCTATATTTCACTTGAACATTTGGCAAGTACATTTCAGTACCTATACTAATAAATATGATGGCAACCACATACCTTTAAGGATGATATATGGCTTATAGAAGGTAAAAGGAAAAATTATTTGAAGGAGGAGCATCAAAAAATACAATAATAAATACGGATATTTATGTTTTTAGTAGATCCCCACGTGGTTTTTTATACAGTTTAAAACATTTTTATACAGTGCAAAGATGCAATACTGTAAGTAATTTTACAACTTTTACAACACTAGGCTCGGACAATTATTTAGTTATTATGTTAACCATAGTCTAAATGTCGTGTTACTTGCACCTTGAATATATAAATATATTATTCCACTGTCCTATATTTCCTAAGACAACTTTCAAGATATCTTATAACGTAAAAATATGACAGTAATGTTTAAAATGCACTATATACAGGTAATTGTTAATTGCACTTCATTAAAAATCATCATCATATGTAATCAATATATATATATATATAGTAGAAAAGTTGTAAATACTAGGGCTGCTATTTATGATAATGTTATAATAAAAAATAATAACTGAGCACCCTTACAGTTTTTTATTAAATGAACACGACCGGTTTCGGCATTTATGCCATCTTCATAGGTGTTATGTGTTTAAAAAACAAATAAAATTAAATAAATAAAAAGAAATATATATATATTAAAAAAGAAAATTTTCAGCTAAATTTATAAATATTATTCAGTTGCATACTGATATATAAAAGTAGGATATGTAAAACAAGCACAATTTTGTCAATTTATTTTGGTTAATTTTTTTCATACTAAGGGAGTCCGTAATCAGTGTCGTATCTCTGTCATAACCTCAATTTAATTAAACATATATTTATCTCCAGAATATCATCTTGAAACTTCACTTAAACTAAAACACACATTTGATGTATTATGTAAAATATTACATTCTTTAAAATTTTTGATGGTAGCATCCATTTTCTACAAACATTCTTGTGACACAGATTCTTGTTAAGTCGTTTTAAAAGCAAACGGACCAGTCAATTATGACGTGTTGGTAGAGACTGATAGAAACCGGATAGAGACGAATTCCTAGCGAGTACATTCTTTAGTTACCTGTGCCACTCAGGCTATAATTTTCTGTGAGATAAAATAGAGAATGAAACTAATAAAACAAACTTGAATATTTCTTTATTACTTTCTTTAGTCGTTGAAAAGTTCTCAACGTAAACTTAGTTATTTATAAAGTGTTATTATCATAGAACTTTAAAGACAGTTTTATGAATAAGACAGACACTTGGCTAGCGCATACGTCTCAAGTGTTTCCTGTTTCTGTTAGTGAAAAATTTCCTCCCATTGTATTTTTAAATTAGTTCAAAATTGTTTATATTTTTAGAAAAAAAAACACATTTAGGCTGAGGTAAATGAAACGGTGTCTACGTATTAGAATAACTTTAATTGAAATTAGTTTCTGAAATCGAAAGAATAAACAATAATAAGTGGTTTCTGACACTGCTTTACGTCGTCAGCAATCTATTGTGAATGATAATTTTCATTCATTGTGTTTTAATACTTGATACATTAAAAAAGTACGTGCTGTCAATTTATCAAAATTCTAACAAAGTTTACCTATGTTTCTTGTAGTTATTTTTCTAGTCAGTTTCGCTACTCTTCGTAAGTTTACTTATGTTTCTTGTAGTTTTTTTTCTAGTCAGTTTCGCACCTCTTCGTAAGTTTACTTACGTTTCTTGTAGTTATTTTTCTAGTCAGTTTCCCGCCTCTTCGTAATCAAGTTATTTAGTTATTAAACATATTATATCTTTGCAATATCATCGCTCAAACCGCATTGCAATGTCCTTTTCAATAACCACTAACACTGTACTGCCGTGTTTATCGTCGGTCGAAAGTGTCTTGTGTACACTTAGTACTTTTTATAGTCCAGTTTAAAGCCAGTCTGACACTGTACATGTATTAAGTAGCATGTAGCTTTTGAAGTATATCGTAAAATAAGAAAACACTTAATTTGTACAAGAATAAAAGAATTGGTTTATAAATTGGTTAGAAATGTGTTCGTATTGAGTATTTAAACTTGTAATACTCAGAGATTAGAAAACAAGTGTAGTACTATATAATTTTACCTCCATGCGTCATATCTGTAGAATAACTGAACAAATATATTATTATAATATTTATAGGTATTTTGAGTACATTATTTGACTTAGACAGTTCATTTTATTATGTTATTTTATTAACAATGTAAAGAGAACGGTTTAGTGGGCGTTTTTTTTATTATTTTGTTTTTAATATAACTTAAACACTACCAGTGTGTAACGTTTAATTTACAATAACTTCTTACTGTAAAATTTAATAAAATCAATACTACTCAAAGAAACATTAAAAAATATAACAGTTCAGAATGCCTTATATTAATGTCTATATAATGTTTGATTATAAAGAATTCTTTATTGATCTAGAGTTATATGAGAGATAACTTTACATTCCTAACTCAATCCAATAAAGAAATTTAATTTTAGTTTCGAATTAACTTATAAATTAACGTTTTTTTTTATAAGATAAATCCACGAATGTTCTTGTGACATTTGAGCTAAAATAAGAATATCCCCATACTATTTTGATAAAGCTGGAGGAAGTTGGCCCTACCAAAACAATAGACTGGGACTTTATTCAACCTAGGCCTACACGATAAGGGAACGCAGATAACAAGCCAATCTATATCGCTGGACGATAATCGTCCTCACAAACCAACAGGAAATCCTTTGGTTTTATCAATACTTGTTATAACTAAATTTGTAGTGTTATTATGATCATTAAAACATTATTCTTTAAATTGTAATTCTGTTTATTTAAACGTGTTATTAGTTTTAATAATACTTTAAAATAAAATGTTTAGACATTTTATTACAGCATAAAACTTAATAGAAATAAAAAAACAAATGTAATAATATAAAATAGTTTTACCTCTTTCAATCTCATCAATCTAGGTAAAAACGATGAGACAGTTGTATTGTTGTTAAAGCCTCCACTATATATCCTTATAATTTAAATTAAGAAGCGGGAGCAATAGGGCAACAGTAACAAAAACCATAATCTCGCCCAAAGTGGATTGTCACAACGTACTCACATCTGCTGGGATCGCATGTGAAATATATAATGGCCTATTTACGATCTAAGACAGGAACTCAACTGCATGCTTGAACAGAACAATGTGTTGAACTACCCTACATGTACTTCAATAATAAGCATTGTAACTACTCGTACGTAATTTTAAGTTTGCTTATGCGTGACCTCATGATTTATGTAAAAGATGCTATAGTTCAAAATTGTCAACTGAAATTATTGTACTTTAAATGTAAAGTAAATATTTTAGATTTAATCTCAACGTATTTATTAATGAACTCAGTAGAGTTCATTAATAAATACAATAGTAATTGTACTATGAAACGCTAAAAATAAATAATATATATATTATTTTTTTTCGAAAACAGTAGTAGATGGATGTAAGCAAGTGATGTATTTTTCACATTTTTAACTAAAACTATTGTACTTAGCTCAGTCTATTTGTTCTAATTTTATTGGTTTATTATTATTTTTTTTTTTTGTAAATGCAAAATAAATATTTTTGTTTTAAGCTCAAGATACTTATTGAATTGATATTTGTACTCTATTATAAAACATTATATGTAAAGACCAAATATATTAAATGCACGAATATTAATACAGTTAACTCTATGTAAATCAGTGATGATATACTTTTTTGAACACATTTTTTTATTGATTTTGAACATATAATGAAAATATTTTCAGTATGTATAGGGGGCATCAAATCTTAGTGTCAAGTAAAAATGTTGAAGAAATAAATATATATTTTTATATCTAATTATAATATTTGTATACTAACGTTTACTAGTATTAAATTAACTATTTTTATTTATACTAAGATATAAAATAGAAGTAGACGAAGTCAGGAAATATATTGCTTGTCTTCATTAAGGGTGTAATCACAATTATATTTCAGCCATGAAATAGTAAAAGCAACTATTTTAGTTGTTTAGCTATCTTAATACATGTTTATAATAATTGTGTGCATTCAGTATACATCTACAGTTTATTAAGGATGTAAATTATATCACCAGCTATGTAAGGAGAAAATAACTTCATTAAAAAAATTAACGTAGTAGTTTATAATTTTTTTAAACATGTTATATGTCTGAATGTTATATTAACCATAAATGTATATAATAGATATCGTAACTCACAAACTTACTTTAACTCACTACTTTTACTTTTAACTCACTATATACTGTATGTATCACAGAGCTACTAAAACTATCTCAGGTAGAAAAGTCCTTAAGGAGTAAAACGATAATAAATTGAACCAAAACTATAAAGACAATATTTTATTTATATTCATCTGTGTATGGTGGTTCATACATTTATCTGCCTTGAAATTACAGATTTGTGATCAAACTAATGATTTTATAAATTTATAAATAAGTGGAATCCAACTGAGCATAATAATATATATTCACCAACATTAAATATCTAATTCATTTATCTTGGGGAAATTACAAGTTACAGGACAGACAAGCTCAGAATACATATGAAAAAAGCTAAGGTTATCCCTATTTTTAAAAAAGGGGAAACAAATTCTGTAAATAATTATAGACCCGTATCAATTCTCCCAATTTTTAGTAAGGTTTTTGAAAAATTGTTCCTACATAGACTTTTTTCATTTATTGATCAATTTGAAATTCTCAATAATGAACAATTTGGTTTTAGAAAGGGGAAAAGCACGATTGAGGCTGTAACTAAACTAGTTGATACGGTCATGGAAGCACTGAACAGAAGAGAATCTAGTCTTAGTGTTTTCTTGGACTTGTCCAAAGCCTTCGACCGTTTAAATCACAAAATTCTAATTTAAAAATTACACAATAGTGGCATACGGGGAATTCCACTCTCATGGCTGAAATCATATCTTCACAACCACTCACAACAAGTGGAAATAAACACATTTCTTTCAAAAAGTATGACTGTTGAGCATGGTGTCCCACAGGGATCTATCATTGGCCCAGTCCTTTTCTTATTGTATGTAAATCATCTAAAGTCCTCATTGACCGAAGGTCAGATGGTACAATTCGCTGATGATACAAATATAAAATTCCACGGAAATTGTAAAGAAACATTGGAAAAACAAAGTTTTATTAATTTGAACGTTTGTATTCAATCTTTATTAGACATTAATTTACAAACAAATGAGTCAAAATCCAATTACATACTTTTTTCTGGACGTAGAGCACTCCAAGAATGCGGTCCATCAGTAATACTCAATGATACTGAAATTGAAGAAGTAAATGAGACCAAATTTCTAGGAATACACCTTGACAGAGGACTCACGTGGAATGCACAGATAGATGCTATATGTGATAAAATATCCTCTGGCATTTATGCACTTAGACATTTGGCACAGTTTTGTAACACCCAATTATTGAAAATGGCCTATTACGGTCTTATATATCCACACCTATCGTATGGAATTACGATGTGGGGGGGTTGTGCAAGATTTAATTTTTTGAGATGTTTTATCTTACAAAAAAAGGCTGTGAGAATTATTGCAAAATTAGGATTTAGAGATTCTTGCAGAAATAGTTTTAAAATGTTAAACATGCTAACACTTCCGTCTCTTTATATTTTTGAAACAGTTCGATACTGTAAAAATAAATATACACTAACAAGAGGAAGGGACGTGCATGATCACAAAACCAGGGGGAGGAACATGCTCAGAACCGGACAGCATAGGCTCCGAGCTTACGAAGCACTGCCGTCCGAAGTAGGGGCCAAGCTGATCAACGCGTTACCGGAAAATATAAGAGGCGAGTCCAACGGAACACTGTTTGAGGGGAAATTGTGGCGCTTCTTCGTCAATGCAGCTTTCTATAGCGTATCGGAGTTTTTGGAGATGACTGCGCACTAAAATCAAATATTTCAACGACTCCTGTGTAGGCTATTACATATATATATATATATTTGTTTAACTTTACTTAATTTTGACGCATGCTATACAACAATGTATTGTGTTTATGGCAATAAAGAATATTATTATTATTATTATTATTAGTAAAGCTTGTTATGAAGGAATTCTCAGACTGGGAATTCTCTGCTCGTGTTTAGCTATTAATTATGCACAGTTTGAACCGTTATTAGATTTAAGTACGTTCTACAACGTGATTTAATTTTATATAATACAGGATGTCCCTGAACTCTCTGAGGATCTTTTTAGGCATTGATTGTGGGTAAAAAATAAGTCATAATATCATGTTTAAAAATTCCAAATCACCTCCGGTACCCGTAAAACCGCCATTTTGTATTTTTTACTAATTATTTTGTTATTTTAAAAAATATTTAATCTATAGAGTTCAACTTTGATGTACACATTATTAAACCCATTTTCTTACTGTAATAAAAACATCAAAAGTATTTTAAAAATATATTCAAAATGGCGGCACTATGAAAGGTTTGTTCCTTAATAACTTTTAAAATGTTAGGAATTGGATCTTTAATTAAATTTATTTTCACATTACAAACGATGCTCTAATGTTTGTCCTCTCATATGATTGCAAAGGAAAAAACAATTGGAAAGTAACTGGCGTACAGCAGCAAATTCTTTTTTTCTTGAATAATTGTAGCACCTTCAACAATTCCACCAACCTAGAATTTACAAAAATTCTAGTTTATAGTGGTACTACTTGAGGTTAAAATTAATTTTTAATTTAATATCAACGAAATAATTTGCAACTTTTTTCCCATTGCCTGCTAGGGACATTTTCATTACAATAACGTCACAAATCACTTTATTTATTTATTGGATGAAAGTAATCAAAACAGACACTTGTGGCACGACAACATGGCTGTACACATTGACGCGTAAATGATTAAATACTCAAATATCGGTTTTTTTGTCATCCAATCTTATACAATGTTACTTTTTTGATTGCAAATAAAATTTGTAATAAAAATGTATACATGTAATTTTTTTTTATTCCGAACAGTTTTGTATTTGTAACCTAATTAAAGATCAAACATTTCAAAGTGCCAAAAATGTTTCATTAATATTTGAAAAAAAACTTATTTTTGTATTTCTAATAAATGTGTTTTAATAATGTGTATACAAAATTTAAACTCTATAGATTAAGTATTTTAAAAAATTAAGAATAATTAGTAAAAAAATACAAAATTGTGGCTTTACAAGTACTGGAGGTGATTTGGATTTTTTTATGTGATACTATGTCTTGTTTTTGACCCACAATCAATACCTAAAAAGATCCTCACAGAGTTCAGGGACACCCGGTATATATATGGAGGCAGAGGAACGTGCTCATTTGGTTACTCAAGAAAAACAAAATACGTACAAATACATATTTTATTATGAAATTATCATAATATCATAACAACATTGTAAATTTATGTCCACCTGATTTTAAAAATTATGTCAGGTGAATAGCGTCCATTATTTTGAACTCTCTGTCTCAGTCGAATTTGAAATCTCTGCAGCTATCTACGGGTATGTGTTATTCTTCAATTCATTAAGGGTCCTAGGACGTTAGTTGTAACCCCATAGAAATTAGTCCCAGGGGGTTAAATCTGGGGACCACGCCGGCCAATGCAGATCGCCTCTCAAAGAGATGAGAAGTTATAGCCGAACTGGTTTTGTGGCCGCGTTGAAAGACTATTATCATGATCAGATGACTGGGGCGGGTTAGGTAGGGTGTGCCCTTTTCGGATGGGCAAAATTGTATGTATGTGTGAATGAATGGTACTAAATTAATCAATACTACAGTTTATGATTTAATTATTTTTTTTCAATCAATTAAGCACTTTTTTCTGCAATTAATTTCCAAATGATCCTGTTCAACACAACTCAATTATTAGAACATACTATCACCAGTATTTTTATAAAAAATCAAGTTTACAATTCAACAGCGAGCACGTATCATTAGTTCAACGTTTAAATTATATCAATAATTTTTATATCAATAATTCACATTCCGGTGTCTAAAATGCTCTAACAAGGTATAACGCAGGATGATTACAACGATAGAATACAAAAGATAACCTGAACAGTGTAAAACTCAACTGTATTTTTTACTTTAAATAATGTCGAGTCAGAATAATGCTGATCGAGTGAAATGAAGTAAGGGTTTCCGTCTACGAGTTCCATATCTTGAGACGTCAGGTAATACTCACTACATGGTTTTAGGTCACGGATCTATTTCGTCTTCCATGAACTGCAATCTACAACAATAAATACCATCTCTTTAAGAAAGAGTAAAACTATTTGAGTTCTCTTTAAGTATGAAGGATAAAACACCAAGAAATGTACTATTCAGTCCTGACACCAAGATGGGAAAGTTGTCATAAAGTTCCGCTTACGAACAAAATGACTTGATTCATTGAATGCCGATTTCTAATTGATTGACATGTGCATTTTTAATCCCCATGATATCATAGTACTAACCGGCACAATTTTTTTTTTTTATTTATCTGTACCATGTACATTTTAAATTCATATGTCATGTATGTACAATAGTTATACAATAGTTATATACGTCAAATAAATACAAGGTTATAAATTTGTGAATAAAATAATTATAACTGTTGGTTATATGTGTTGGTAGTTATAAGTATTCACAGCTGGTCTTAAATTTGCAATACATAATTTGGTGGAATATTGTCCTTATTGAATTTACAATATTCCACTTAATTATTTATTGTGCCTTGAGTGCCCATAATTTTATAAAGTGGGTTGTACGTCGATCATAAAGCCACTTTGAATATTTTACATATGATAATTGTTTTTTATTTATTTATTTTTGTTTGTAATTTTACTAATTTGTATGCACACCTGGTGGTGATTCACTAGGAGTTAAAATGTGCATAGAGCCAGACTCTGTGGTGGTTTGCTTGGGTGGACAGCCTGTATTTTGTGCTCTTGCATTTATGGAATACTTTAAAAATTTTCTGAATAATTTCAAAGTATTTACATTTATTGTATTGTTCATTTAATAATATTGTTTTAAATGTGGCACTTGACATTTGTGGCAGTTGTAAGGAGAAACTACTAAAATTGGAGAATTTGCAGTCTGTTCTTGGATGTGGCAATGGCCTTCATTTCGACACTGTAGTGTAAAGAGGGCAACTTGGAACAACATGGGTGTTTCCAGACAAGTTTCGTGGCTTTGTTCAAGCGGTCGGAAAAATAAAAAGGCATCCGTTACGAATCAAATTAAACTACCAGCCAGGAGGAACAAAGTGAGGTTAGTAGCCTAGATGTACAGCGAGATATACTGTCTAAGGCTTAATTTAGAAATAAATGATCTAGAACCAAAATGGGACCCTAAAGATGAGGTCATGATACAAGTCATGAAGAAGTTGGCAGGTGACATCAAGGTACACTTTAACCCTTCTGATTTCCATCAGGTACATCACCTTCAGCCTAGAAAAGACGGTAAGCCCCCAACAGTTATTGTTCAGTTCTACTCAAAGGACAAAAGAGACATTTTGTTGAACAACGGCAGGAAGGCTAGGTTGAATTAAATATATTTCAATGAAAACTTAAGTCCACATTATAGACTGTTGCTGAGTGAAGCCAAACTTAGATCTAGAACTTATAATTACTCTTTTGTGTGGTTTAGAGGCGGTCGTATACTAGCAAGGAGGAGTGAAAATGACAGGAATGTTATCATTATAAAGAAAGCTTGTGACTTGAACAAGATTAAGTAGGCCTAGATAACATGCAAAACCGAATCATAATAAAACATAATCTTAGGCCTAATTTAAGGCAACCAATTCATTCCTCTATTGCTGGTGTACTAACCAGTGCATTGACTGGTTATAGGTGTTGGTTCTTTATGTTTTTTACTTGTATATTTCTTAATTTATCTATTTTTGTTTAGGACTTGGATGTTTACAATTACCTTTCTATGGGGGTTGAAGGTTTAACTTATATTGTATTAACTGTGATGGTTTATTTAGTATATGGTTTATTGTTATTGGTGTCATTATTGAATATTTGTTTACTGTTAGCCTTTTTGTTGGAGTTTATTTTGTAATTTTGTTGCGGTTGTTACTATTTCTATTATTTAGTGAATATATTTAAAGTTATAAACTAGTTCACGTTAGGGCTACTATTTTAATAAATTAAATGATAAATATAATAAAGTACCCTTTTATATTTAATGATTATATTATTTACTATCTGAAGATGGCCTAAGGGCCGAAACCAGTAATATATTTTTATAAAAATGAATAAAAGGGTACTTTATTATATTTATCATTTAATTTATATTTAAAGTTACCTATATTTTTAGAGTTTATTTGGTTAATAGTTGTATAGGTCTAGTTATTCTTGGAAGTGGTTTGATTAGTTTTGTGTTGCATATTTTATTGTTGTTATTATATTGTCTTTGGTTATTAATATATTGCTATCTATTTTGGCATGGAAGTTAATATGCAAGATGAGCGACTATTCTTTTATAGCTATTAAGATATGAAAGATTGGAGCAAGGAATTTAATGCAAATAGGCTAGGTATTAGCATATTCCACCTAAACATTAGGTCACTAGGCAAACATTGGGATACACTTAAATTGCAGCTATTTCATAATAATACGCCTTTTGATGTAATAATTCTTTCTGAAATTGCCTGTGATGAATGTAAAGTAAACTTTTTTAACATTCCTTGTTATACAAAGGTATTTATGCTCAGACATGATAAGAAGGGAGGAGGTATAGTTATGTTTGTTAACACAGCTACTGTAAGATTTAGTATGATTACATTTTGCAAGGACATTTTGTCCTATGAACACAAGGATGTACAAGGATGTAAACAAGGGATTTGAAGAAATAATCGGTAAGTTTATTAAAAATTATAAAATCTGCTCTAGGCCGATAAGTAAAAAGTAAGGTGGGGGAAACCATGAGCAAAGCCGTTTATATAAAAAATGCATATCAAAGAGTGAACTAATAAATAATAATAATAATAAATAATAATGAACTAATAATAGAAATATTTTTATTCCAAAAATATTTTCACAATTTTTACAGTTATATGGTGGAATTACTAGCCATCTTATCAGGTAGTGATGGCTATCACAAACAAAATACTACAATGGGTAGGTTATTCAGTCAGAGTTATGATTTTATCAGTGATATTTGGACTGGACGGCACCGCAGCACTTACAACCCGCTACACATGACTCACGTTATCACTCATCACTCTGAACAAGACCATTCACTTCTTATTGTACTATTCTACTTACAAAACTAAATAACATAACAAAACAAAGTAATCCATACAGTTATATTCTTACAATCCATAACAAAACTAAATAATTTCTCTTTCCCATATAAGAGCAAAAACAAAACTCATTTTTAGTTAACCACTCATGACATAATGTAAAATAAATCATTAACATCGTCTTTGGTTAGCAGCCATCACTTAACCTTAGCTTGAAATTGTTTACATGTTTTATTATTGACTTTAATGAAGTTTGGCAGTTGATTTTAAAATTTTGATGCTAAAAACACAAAGCTTTTTTTGAAAATAGTTTTATTACGTTTGGGATGGGTGTGGAGGCCAAGGGCTGCACTTCTTGTTTTATTATATGCTCTTTCAACCCCATAATTTCCACTTCTGTTATAAAAAAACTTTCAAAACTTTGCATACAAATAGGTGAAAAGGGAAAAATCTTTACCTGGCCATACAATGGAATAGCAGAAACACGTTTTGATTGAAAAGTTACTATCCGAACGAAATAATTTTGTGTTCCAATTAATGGTTTTATGGAAACTTTGTCGGTACCTCCCCAGTTTTCTATTCCATAATTTAATTTTGAATCTATTAGTGTGAAGTAAAGACCGCGCAAGAGGTTTGGATTTAAAATATTTCTTAAGAAATAAAATTTTCTGATTTTTTTTCGTAGTTGCGCTTGCAACTGCGAAATGTGAGGTTTTCATAACAACTTCTCGTCTAGGTAAACCCCTAAATACTTAGTTTGTCCAACTTGCTCAATTTCGACACAGTTGCAATTTTGATTGGGTTGGTAACAGTCGTTACTTATATGGAATCTTAGATCTAAGTCAAAGGAAAAACCTCTTAGATCAAAGTTAATGAGCTTTGTTTTTGAAGCGTTAACTATCATTTTATTACTGTTGCACCAATTTCGAATTGTTTTTAGATCTTCATTCAAATCTATCCAAATAGGAGCCCAATGCTTGTTTTTATAACGGAGTGTTATATCATCAGCGAACGCACTAATTTTCCCGCGCATTGGGATATTCAGTAAACTGTTTATAAATATTAGAAAGAGAGGAGCAGAAAGCACGGACCCCTGTGGAACACCTTTCGTTATAATTCTAGTCGGACTTAATATTTTTTAAATACAAACTTGTTGTGAGCGTCCAATCAGGTATGTTTTGAACCATTTTAAGGGAATACCTCTAATTCCTGCGATTTCTAATTTGTTCAGTAGAATTTTATGATCGACAAGATCAAAGGCCTTTGAAAAATCTATAAATATTCCCAATATTTCTTCACTATTGTTAAAGCTTTTATAAACTCCTTCTGTAAACTCTCTGATTGCTGATTCCGTACCTTTTCCTTTAGTAAATCCAAATTGTTTTGGACTAAAAAATTTGTGCGTATCTAAAAACTCTAATAGCCGTATTTTCATAGCTCGCTCGAATACCTTGGATAGCACCGACAACAAGGCAATCGGCCGATAGTTTGACAGTTAATCTCGCCTATCCTTCTTAAAAATTGGTACAACAATACTTTTTAAGTTTGGAGAGAAACTGTCCTGTCAAAAAACTAGTGTTGATTAAGTGAGATAATACATAACTTATTTCTGGGGCAATTTTCTTTATGAGCTCAACTGAAAGAGAGTCGCAGCCGACAGATTTTTTGTTTTTCAATGAATTTATTATTTTTAGTACTTCTTGCTCGCATACTGGATACAGGAACATGCTGTTTGTTTGATAAACACAACCAGAGGGTTCCACACCACCAGTGTCGGGCAAACCGGCCACCAGTGATAATGGAGTATCGACAAAATAGTCGTTGAACAAATTAGCTAATTGTTGTGGATCCTCCACATTGTTACCGTCTTTGTCCTGCATACATGTTATCAGCTGCTTATCTCTCTTATCAGTTAAACTGTTGATTAGCTTCCACTGTTGAGAACTATTACCATTACATGCTTCAAATAAATTTGAGTAATAGTTGTCTTTAGCTTTACTAATATCCATATTAAGTTTATGTACAAAATTATTAAAGTATGTTTTAAACTCTAGGTCATATGGTTTTTTTTCTTTAATTTTGCTATTTTGTTTCTTTTTTCAATTTTGTTTAGTAGGTATTCATTAATCCAAGGACTCCTGTATTTTGCTTTTTGATATTTATAGCTAACCTTTTTTCTCTTTACTTAAAAGGAGGCCATTTTCAATTATGCTATAAAATGTATTTAATGCACTGTATACTTTATTTTCTTTAAATAAGTTTTCCCAATTATAATTACCTAAAATGCTTTTAACGGACTCGACCTTTATTTTTTCATAAGATGTTGTAGAAGAACTAATTTTTAGTAAATCAGTTGTTATATCATCTTTTATTGCTATTGTAATTAAACTATGATCTGTAATATTGAGGTGAAAAACTCCTGATATAAATTTATGCAGTTCTTTATGTCGTACATAAATATGATCTATACATGAAGATGAGTCTGAGGATATTCTTGTAAAACTATTAATAAAGGAAGCAAATCCATTATTGTACATTAAGGACATGTAAGCTTCTACTTCTGGTTTGTATTTTTTTAAACAAATATTGACGTCACCTAGAAATATTGAATTAGTTGCAAGTTGACTTAATAATGGTTCTAATTCTTGTATGAAATTATATTCTGAGTAGTTTTGAAGTCTGTATATACCAATAATATTAAAAATAGAATTTCTTATTTTTACTTCCAAAACTAAAATATCCGCAGATTGCATGGTCATACACTTATCTCTAACATTAATTGTATCACGTATAAATGCTATTATTCCGCCACTGTGGTATGTTTCATTACATTTTGCAAAGCTTAAATATCCAGGTATATTATAACGACCAATTTCGTTTTCAAATATCCAAATTTAAGTCAAAACTATAACATCAATTTCGTACTCAAATTTTGCTAAATTTGCCAGAAACACATCAAAATTCTGTCTTAGACATCAGATGTTTATGTGAATGCAGCTGAATGCAAGTCTCGATGAGGAAAAAACGTTCTATTTACGTCTTCATAGACTAAGTCACTATACGTGGCCTGTGTCATTTACTGTGATAGAAGTAAATTATTACTGTATAGTTGATTATTATTTATTTATTTTATTATTATTATATAGCATAATGTATACATATACATACAAACACACACACACACACACACACACACACACACACACACACACACACACACACACACACACACACACACACACACACACACACACACACACACACACACACACACACACACACACACACACACACACACACACACACACACACACACACAGACACACACAGACACACACACACACACACACACACACACACACACACACACACACACACACACACACACACACACACACAAGAAAAGAAGATTATCCCAGCGGGGCTATCGACAACCTAACTCTGTAGTACTAAGGGCAGAGTACAAAAAAGCCCGTCGAGAACTGAATAAAGCAATCAAAGAGAGTAAAAGACGCTGCTGGAAGAAGCTCGTCGAAGAGGTAGAAAAAGATCCATGGGGTAGGCCGTACAAGGTGGTCATGACCCATCTAAAATGTCAGCCAATGCCGTCTCCTACTTGCCCGCAGCTCCTTAAGAAGATCGTTTTCAAACTGTTCCCTAGGCAACGTGAGTTCGCCTACTTATCAGCGCAGCTCAACTACGAAGACATCCCACCTGTCACGGAGGAGGAACTTATGGAGGCATGTAAACGTGTAGGAAATAATAAGGTGCCTGGTTTGGATGGAATCCCGAACATAGCATTAAAAACAGCTATTAAAGCAGCACCAGCATTATTCTTAGAGACCTACGAGTCGTGCATCAAAGAAGGGATCTTTCCCAGAAGATGGAAGCAGCAGAGATTAGTACTACTCCCAAAGGGAAAAAAGCCACCGGATGAACCATCATCTTATCGCCCACTCTGTATGTTAGATACGGCAGGTAAAATATTGGAGCGCATAATTCATCAAAGGATAGAAGCTGTCGTCGATCCACTTCTAGCAGATAACCAATATGGATTCCGGAAAGGACGAGCAACACTTGATGCAATCAACTTGGTCGTCAATACAGCCAAGGAGGCAATCGCCGGAAAAAGATGGAAAGGTGGTAAGAAAAAGTATTGTTTGGTGGCTGCTTTGGACATCAAGAATGCTTTTAACTCCGCCAACTGGGACTGCATTATGCGAGCTCTCGAAGACAAAAAAGTACCAGAATACCTGCTTCGCATGGTAGCAAGCTACTTTTCGAATAGGGTACTACAGTATGACACAAAAAATGGCCCGAAAGAGTACGATATCACTGGAGGAGTACCACAAGGTTCAGTTCTTGGACCACTTCTATGGAACATCATGTACGATGGACTCTTGAGAATCGCGTTGCCATCAGAGGTCAAGTTGGTTGCATATGCCGATGATGTAGCTGTTATGATAGTGGCGAAACATCTGGAGGAGATAAACCTGGCCTTCGATATCACATTTAGTCGGATTAACCAATGGATGGAGATGATGAACTTGGAGCTAGCTAAGCACAAGACTGAAGCTGTGCTCATTACCAGCAGACAGGTGGTAGAAACAATCAAGTTCGAGGTCGGAGACCAAGAGATCACATCACAACCATTTATCCGATACTTAGGAGTGATGCTTGATGCTCGACTTAATTTCAAACAGCAGGTCGACTATGACAGTACCAAGGCATCAGTAGTGAGAGCGAGCTTATCACGACTGATGCCTAACGTCGGAGGACCAAAGCAGAGCAGAAGGCTGCTGTTGTCATCGGTAGTCATATCGGTGCTCACATACGGAATATCCATTTGGGCTGATGCACTAGACACGCAGGAATCATGGAGAAAGGCGGGCCCAGTTTATCGACAGAGTGCTCTGAGAGTAGCCAGCGCTTTCCGCACAATATCTGAGGAAGCAGTCTATGTCATTTCTGGAATTCTCCCACTTAAAATCCTAGCCGTAGAACGACGGACTCTGTACCATCGAAAGAGGACGACCTCACTAAGTCCTGAGAAGCTGAGAACTGAAGAGAGACAATATAGTATAGCACGATGGCAGCACCAATGGGATGCTGCAGAGAGAGGCAGGTGGACGTACCGTCTTATACCGAGGATAGTAGGCTGGCTGAACCGAAATCATGGAGAGGTCAATTACTATCTCACACAGATGTTGTCGGGACACGGCTGCTTCCGAGCTTATCTTCACCGCTTCAAGCATGATGATTCCCCGGAGTGTCCGTCCTGTCCAGGAGTCGCTGAAGATGTGGAGCATGTGTTTTTTGAGTGTCCTCGTTTCAACCAAGAACGTGAAAAGTTAGAAATGATCCTCAACAAGAGAATCAAACCAGAGACGATAGTAGAAGAAATGATATCAAGTGAAACTGGCTGGAATGCAACAAGTGCATTCGCTACGGAAGTACTTACAGAGTTGCGTTCCATAGAAAGAATAAGAGCAAAAGCTAGAACTTAGAAGGAAGGTAGAAACAACACCTTAGTCTCCCGAAGGAATAGCGCTAGCTAATTCCTCCCCCCGCGATGTAATGCCTAGACGGCGGTTTCCGTGGGGGATTAGAGGCCAGAAGACAGGAGTGGTTTTAGTGAGTATGGGCGCTAGTGTCAAGTTTAGTACGACACTGCGTCGAGTCTCACATATCCAGGCAAATAACAACTATAATCAATAATAACAACTATGGGCCTCTGCCTGGAATGCGTAAATGCATTTCCACTTCTGTAAAAAAAAAAAAAAAAACACACACACACACACACACACACACACACACACACACACACACACACACACACACACACACACACACATACATAGAATTGCTTATTCTACTAAAATACATTATTTATAACTCAAAATTTATATGTCTTTGAGACTTGCCTCACTGGTGATTTTCCTCACTCTGTCGCCGCTGTCCTTCCGAGCAAAGATCTTCCCGTCCTTGGTCCACACGAACTTGTAGCCCCGGTTTCTTGCAGCCTCCTTGGTCCTGGAGAGAAGCAGCTTGTTCGCAGGTGAAAGGTGCTCGTTGACAAACACCTTCTCCTTTGGTATCCGGAGGTTGATTTTGTCCGCTGTCAGTGGTCGTATCGCCTTGAAGCTGTTGATCCACACCTCCTTCTCTCGTCGTGACTTGAACTTCACCACGATGGGAGCGGCTCGCTTCTTGTTGTAGCTGGGAACACGATGCGCAGCCTCCACAGTCTCCTCCTTTAGCTCCACGTTGATGGCCTTGGCGATGTCAGCCAGTATCAGCTCAATGTTCTCATTATCCGACTGAGGAACGCCACTAATCTCGATGTTAGAGATCCGCGAGTACTGCTCAATATCTCTCATCCGGATCTCCAAGTCTTCAACTGTGTTCCGCAGTGCTTTATTTTCTTCGCGCAGGCACCGGTTTTCCTCCCTAGCATTCTTCAACTCCTCATTTATTTTATTCATTAGCTCGGTAGCACCATCCAATTTTTCAGAGACAAAATTCAAGGAAGATTTGAAGTCTTTAAACTCCTTGTTATAAGCCTGCAGCTCACTGAAAACTTCCTTTTTAAAGGCATCTAAGGTTGAAACCAGGAAATCCTTTGTTATTGAGATTGCAGACGTTTTCACACTACTTAATCAGAGAAATAGATAGAATTTTTAGACTGTGGAAAGGGGACCCCACAAATAACAGTTATAGGAATTTATACAAGCTGCTAAGAAATAGGCTAAACGATTATATAAAGAGAAGGAAAAATCGATACTACCAACAATGTTTTGAAAAAAATATCAATAAATGAGAAAATTATGGGAGAATATTAACTGTTTACTAAGTAGAGGATAAAAAAACAGTATTGATTCAACAATCGAAACTGCTTTGGGGAAACCGATGAAGAAAGATGAGATTGTAAATGGCTTTGCTCAATTCTTTATTGAAGGTATAGAGTGCTTAAAGCATGATTGTGTACACAAAACGTTAGAACAAGACAGGTATGATGAAGCGTATGAATATAATAATGAACCTATATATAATTTGTATATACCAAAGATAACACAAAATAAGATGAAATCAATAATACTTAAAATGAAAACTAACAAATCTCCTGGTGACGATGGGATACGAATGGAGGATATGAGGGAAATAGTAGATGAAATCAGTGAACCTCTAAGCAAACTGGTGAATGAATCAATTTCACAAGGACAATTCCCTAACAGCTTAAAAAAAGTCACTGATAAGACACATTTATAAAAGCAAAAGTGAGAAGGAATACCAGAATTATCGTCCAATTGCAATTTTGACTTCTTTAGATAAAATAATCGAGATATGTATTAGACTGTCTAAATAAATATTTAACAGAAAATTATATACTTAGTGATAAACAATATGGATTTAGAAAGAATTGCAGTACAGAAATGGCGTTACAGGAATTTTCAAATGTAGCTAATAGAATTATGAATAACAAAAGCATGGTCTGGCCTTATTTATTGATTTTTCAAATGTGTTTGACACAGTGGAACATAACTGTATTATTATGGCGTTGAGCAAGATAGTAGTGAGGGGCCCCTATTTAAGATGGTTCAAGAGCTATCTTAGTGGTAGAAAACTTGCCATTAAAGCATTAAACACTATAAGTGACGAAAAATATATTAAATATGGTGTTCCACAAGGAAGTCAGCTAGGGCCTGTTCTGTTTATAATTTATATGAATGATGTGTTAAACAGGATATATAAAAGCCACATATGGGCTTTTACAGATGATGTGCTTATCATAGCAAAAGATAGGTATGTACATTTAGCAGAGGAAAAGCTACAGAGAGATTTTAAAGTTTTCACTAAATGGGCTCATGATAATGGATTGATTATAAATAGACAGAACAATAATTTAATGCATATACATCAAAAAAATATTAAGATTGAAAAAGAAATCAATATTAAACTTCATAACTGTAATTGTTTACATGGGGAGAAGCAGTGTCAATGTGAAGATATTAAAGTAGTAAACGTTACCAAATATTTGTGATTAATGGTAGACAATAAACTGACGTGGAAAGAACATATAGTGTCACTACATAAAAAACTTACGCCATGCACTGCGATAGTGTGTAGATTGAAAAATAAAGAAACACTTCTGGTTAAGAATACAATATATAAGGCTTTTTTCGAATCATTGTTGAGATATGGAATATCAGTCTGGGGGCATCAGCAAAGAACCATTTAAAACAGATAATAAATCTGCAAAAGAAATGTCTGCGAACTCTATATGGTGACGAAATTCAGTATGTAAATGGCAATATAAATTTTAATGAATTCAGTTTCATGAGACAATTGACACCGAAAGGTATGTATGAATTAAAAATTTTATTAGATAACTTTAAAAATAGTAAATTTAAAACACCTAACAACAGGAGTTTTGAAACTCAACATATTAAAAAATATGTTACCTCAATCCCCAGAACAAACTATGGGCGAAGACTCCCAGAGTTCATTACTCCTTATCTTTATAATTTATTACCTGAAGAAATAGAAAACATATCTTATCATGCAGAGTTTAAGAGAGTTGTTTTTCTTATGGCTTACATAATTCAGAACTGAAAATGAAAACAATTACCTGTACTTGTAATCCTAGAATTTCAATGATTCCAGCTTCAGGGCACTTATGCATTGCACTTACACTAATTCTCTAAATGAACATATTTTAATGTAACATGTGATTTTGAATTTAATTTATATGTATAGTAGGTATTCAAAATGTAATATAGTAAATTTAGTGTTTATTGTATTGTAAGATATTAAATTGGGAAGACAACAGGTTGTGTGATGGGCAGTGTCGGCCACGGATCACGCGTCATGTAACTCGTAAACGAACAAACTTGCGAAGTTTGTTAGTAGGCTGATGATGAACAACTGACATTAAAATCAAGAAAGGAAATAGGCAGGATTCCAAAATATAAACCTGTCTGTTGCATGAAAAATTCAATTGTTAATTTCAACTTGACAGTGCATCTGGAGCCGGCACGTCCCAACTTTCACTTTCATTGTACTGCCAAACCAGTTATAACATTGTAGTGCCGCCCTAAACCACCACAATTACTTTGATAATTTTTAAATAGAGTTATTTATTAAATGTTATAATGGACCTCACCGACAAGTTACACCAACCTTGGTGAGGCCAATGCTGTAAAACTAAATGTATTAATAAATAAAAAAAATGCAAAACGATTTTTAAAGGCGATCCTCGAGGGATACTGTACAGTTATTTCTAGCTAACGTACTAAATGAATTCTCAACCGAGTCTCTTAATTCCTCTTTGATACAAATTTCATATGAAATCCTCGTGGAATTTGCAATTTAAATAAGAATTAACAAAAATTAAAGTACAAAAATACATTTTTAGATTTATAAACTAGGTTCAAAGAAAAAATTTTGATCACATTATAAGGCCTCAACTAAAATTTGTCCGGCCAAATGTATGTATTAAATCACTAGCGACATATAGGAGTTTATCTCATCAAAATGACAAAAATGCATAATGATGTTTGGAAAAAATAGTCAAAAATTTTTGTCTCTTGGAGGATCATAATATGAGTAAGTACTGCAATACCACCATCAGTATCGGTTAAAGTGCAGATGATTATACTATTTATTGTAATGAAATAATGACAAAGGTTTAGTCCTGGTTATATGTTTGTTTTAGGTTAGCCGATTTTGGAAACTACAAAGTGAAAATATTAAGAATATTTATATCAATAATTCCACTGAATACTGTGGGTTAGGCAGGACGGCTCCTTATATGAATAAGGGAAACTAAAAACCAGTCCCCGAAAACCCCGTTAGAAAGAAAATCTTTCTCTCCCTCTCTATCTTACCTTATATAAAATCACGATTGTAAAAAAAGTTACTTTCATATAACCTAGGTTTTTGATAACCTACCGTTGTGTTTATTTATAGCGTCATCAAATGTTATCAACTCTATGACAAAAAGAATGCAAATGGGCAAATGGTCTAATGCATAAATTAAACCAAGAAATAATTTACATATTAGTTAATAATATATGTTGACCTAGCAACATAAATTGTAATGTGTAAATAGTTGCACCCCTCGTAAATACAAGCTATGGAAGCTTCAATCTCATTGTCTTGGGAAATCACGAGTTACGAGAGACAAGCCGGGAATACATTAACGAGTGTAGCTCTGAGCAAAGTCCCTTCACGTATTTAGCAACTAATTATTCCGGAAGGATTCGCTTGATTCTTGAAATAGAACATTTTAGAGCAGCTATTTCTTTAAATTAGCTTTTTAACTGTTAATATACACATATAAATACTGTAATAAAATAATATAACACTTTTTAACTGCTCATAATGAGTATTTTAAATCTTTTTTTACCTCAGTGACTAAAACCGTACTCGATATAAATCATCAAAACAAAGACACGTGCTTGTGGTTTAAATTTAAAAATTAATCTATCTGGATACAATTAGTTTAGTTCTTAATATGCCAAGTACTGAATAGTTGAATGAGCAGATTCGTATTAGTCTAATATCGTTAAACATTCTTAAAAGTATTTATATATTAAATGAGGATGAAAAACAAATCTAAAAAGGATCTCAAATTCTTCCTTTAATTTAATCATCCAGGAATCCAAAAAAATTACATTTTTTTAAGACGTTAATTGTTACAACAAATGGTGGATGGTGTAGATATATTCCTACTAGTGGGCCATTCTCTTTGTTTACACTCAGACTATTTAAATCGATAAGTGCTAAATATAGAATACACCCATTCATGTTTAAAAGATTATTCTTACAAACTTAATTATACAGCTGGATAAAAAACAAAAGTTGTTTACATGTATTATTAACCGACAAAAAATGACACTGAATACCTGTAACATGTATTTAAAATCACCTACTATAAGAATATGCTCATATTTAAACTTGATTAAATATTTTTTTTTCAAAAATGTATTGTTCATACTTATATGAGAATTAGGGGGAAAATACACAACAACTAGCAGTAATACAAAATCATACTTATTAGAACATTTCATTTTCGGCCAAATGTTATCCTCTTCAGTGTCAACATTAAAAAGCCTATTTCCCTGAGTACCAGAATTATTATTTACAGCTTTTAAATTACCCCTCCCCTACCTTTCCCTGTACTTTGGTGATGTCTATCTCGTCTATAAACAGTATATACTCTTGAAAATAGTTTTGAATTTTGAATTGAACAGTTCAGCCAAGTGTCTGTTAATGTAACAATATCACAATCACTTTCCAATAACTGTAAACGAAATGTATTAGTGTAAGTAATAGATTCATTTATCAGCCAAGATCTAATTGAAAAATGATTAAATTTATTGGGGCTTAAAGATGTATGGATGGAGTTTTTGGAACTAACTTAGCTTATGGACGCTTATTTTATGAATAGTGACAGTAATAATAATAATTGTAATATAACATACTTTTAGAAGAGATGTGCATACAAAGGGCACAATCACATAATTCTCCAACCACTGAAACTGTCAACTAATGCTTAAAAAATAAAGTAATGATTATACATATTTCTTAAGGGATCAGCTGTTGGCCGGATGATCAAAGGCGTCAGGATTATTATTTACGGTAGATTTCTAATGAAAAACATAGTTGTACTACTAATTTTAAGTTTTTGTTTTTATTTCAAAAGAAGCTTTATTCCGCTTATTGATTACTCATATAGGCTACGTACAGTTTGGATAAGGAAATATCCTAACTTCTAAAACAATATAAATGATAATACAAGAAATTAACAAAAACATTAATTTAGTGCTATTACATAATAAAACTTAAGATATGTGGAATATGTAAGTCACTCCCTAGGTAACACAACAAGTCGGGGGTGGCCACTACAAACTTGAAAATTTGTTTAACTTAATATAAAAAAAAAAAAACGGAACAGAGGTACCTCAGTTAGTATTTAAGTAACTGCTACATATAATTAATGTAAAAGGAGGCATGTTTGGAGAGATAATTGAAAGTCGAGATAATTTACTTAGTAAGTCAGGTGGTTTCTCGACTTAGAAAGTCGAGATAATTCACTGCTACTACAGCTGGTTTACATTGTATTTCATTTAAATGAAACACAAGTGTTTCACAACCAGACCACAAATATATAATATCGACGGCCTAGTTGAAAGTTGGAATCATGGATTTATCAGAAACCTTGCGCTGGACCTGCGTCTGACTAAGTTTTCCGCTTTGATAATTAGTCTATGGGTAATAGGTAGCCTAATGGTAAAACGAAAATAAGAAAATGTTTTGAGCAAGTGAAATACAATTCAAATGTGTGAAATGTATTAAGGTGGTTGATTGAAAGTAATTACACGCGTTATTTTTACCTCTTACATTTTGTCCTAAGGTTTTCATGGTACATCAAAAACTAAAACTATAAAACCTTATTACTGAGATGTCCTATTACAGTACTATTTTATTAGTTCTGGCTTTTGTACTACTGTCTTGTTAATTGGATATCATTAGATGGCTTTGTTTTCTGTATAAGCTGTTCATGAAAAATATTGTAATATAAAATGAAGCTATACATTAAACATTAGTTTATTTCGTTTGAACCAAACACATCTTAATTACGAAACAACGTTTGACGAACAATGATACCAGTTGTCGCAGAGAACATTTAATGCCACCTTAAGGTCGGGAACTGAAACTACGTATCTACCTCTCACGAAATCCAAAAGTTGTGGATTATTTTGTTGTACACTAAGAGTCGTAGTTTTAAATGATGTTATAAAACACACAGAAATTACTTTTTAAACCTAATAAAATTAATAGACTTATAAGATAATAGTGATATATATATTATTATATAAAGGGCTATTTATTGTATGTTTAATATTTTCAATACAGTAAGATATAAATTATTTTGTTGTATTTTATGTACAAACAACAGCTCATTTAAATTAGAGAACATGATGTGAAATAAAAAACAATCTAAATATTTTAAGAGTGTATATTTTTACTTATTGAATTCAGAAATAAGCTATGAATATATCAAACCAAGTAGATATATTGACAGGGCCAACCCCAAGCCTATACTGAGAGCTGACTGACAGAAAGAGAATACAAAGGTCTTCAACTTGTCAGAGTTCTCTTCTTTATTGTTTAATATTTTCATCTCACTGTTTCCGCCGGATGTCAGACTGTTATTTAACATTTCTTCACTGAGCAATGAATTTATTATCATTTTTATATATTTATAAATAAATAAGTAATTCTAAATAGTCACTATCAACTAATTACATCACACTTTTCAAACAAACTAAAACATGACATCACTTCGCAGTGTATTATTTTGAAGAAATAGTTAGGTTTAATCTTTTTTAATAAAGAATGTTTCAGTAGTAAAGAATACGACCCTATTTTTTGAGTTATTTTCTTAAATCATTCACCAAAATTTAGATGATCGTGGGAAATGCATATTGTATGACAAGTAGAAGTAATGCTTAACATCCCTCCTGTTAGTTTCTTATATAACCTTATGAGTTATATGATAGACATCCATGGCTTGTTTAGGTAGTAAACATCCAATGTATGAAACTATAACTTCTTACAATAAAGGAATGGATATTGGCATATATTACAATAATTTACTAATGGGATCAGAACTTTTCCTTATGCTTATTTTATTTTTTTAATTTACTTTTGCTTTAATACCTAAACTTTAAAAGCAAGTATTAAGCATTTAATATAGTTTGTTTAATCTAAATACAACATTTTGCTTGTACACAGCACTGTCTTTAGTAATTTCTTTCATTCACTAAAGTATCCTACATATTTCAGCTCTTGTCTTGTTGTTCTAAAAGATAATGAGTGATACTAGGAAAAATCTAAACTTCGTAATAAACAATTAAAATTATAGACAAAATATCACAATTATTATGTGCAATTATACCTGTCATCGTGCACTCTCTGTTACTTGTGCACTGTCTGTGAACTGTGAATTTTTGTTTTTAGTTTTTTCTTTGTTTGCACTTTAAATTACGTAAAAATAAAGCCAATCCTAATTTTATGTAACTGCCAAGAATAAATATTACTGTACATACAGTTTTCCAAGTTCCTTAAATTTTTATTAATTTTATTTAACATAAAACACATAATAATTAAAAAAGTCTAATCTTTCATGAAATAAAAACTATAAAGACGTTGATCACCAATATAAATGATAGTATATGAGTTACTTGCGGGTTTAGACGAAGTAGTTTTGTTATTTATTTATCTTAGAATGGGCCAATTACTAATTGCTCAATATCCAAAAAAAGTAACGGATGTATAGCTTCCAATTTTTGGCTAATTGCACAAAGAAGAATGAAACAAATGTCACATCCAATTGTGCGCTGAATTTGTGTCGAGAAGTTGTTTCTCCAGTCTTCTATACCCTTATCAGACCCTCCAACCACCCCCTCCCCAAACTCTTGTAGATAGACGGAGTAATTATTACTAAATGTATTTAAAGAAGTGGATTAGTTTTAATCTGTTTATAATTGCTAGTAAGACGTTCGCTGTGGACATTAGAAAGTTACCTCTGTTTCTTTTTTCTCTGTGCTATTTGGCAATCCTAGTAATTCACTATCTCCATAACATTGTACTGTTACCTTTACCTAAAAATATGTTTATGAAAATATTTTCCTATGTTTACTACTACTCTTACTGTACTTACGGCCATGGATACCCAAGGTGGTATTTGGCCTTATCAACAAGTCGCCTCTACCTCTCTCTGTCTTATGTTCCTCCAAGCTTCCACAGATCTATTTTCACTTGGTTTTTCCATGGCTTCTTTGGAAGTTCACGGGGTCTCCTTCCTGTTGGATTGCTTCCCCATATATCTTTCATTAATGTTTGGGCTTCTCTTCTTAATACATCTTATTTTTTTGCTTTTGGTCTCAGCTAAAATGTCGGAGAGAGGAATTATAATTAGTCCTAATTTATTGGTTGGGTTTAATTCTCCACGAACCTCTTTCTTTGGTAGCTCAAACATTTCTCTCAGGGTCTTATTTTCAAATGTTATTAGTTTCCTTTTTGCTTTTTTGTCAAGTAACCACGTCTCTGCACCATGCAAAAGGATCGGTCTGATTGTAGTTTTATATATTTTTTTAAATTTAGTTTTACGTTATAATAATTCAGATGTTAAGATTTTGTTTGATGCTGCCACTTTTCTGTTTGTTAGTTTTATTTTGTTTTCAATTTCTATGTGCTCATCCTTTCTTAAATTAGAACTGTCCCAAGGTACTTCTTTTCATCCACTTGTTCAAACTCATAGTTCATTATCTTTAAACTTTCTCTGGCATTGTTTTTTCGACCAACATGTACTAATTTCACTTCGTTATCATTTATCTGTAATCCTACAGGGTGTTTCCTGTATCATAATTCTGGTAATTTCCAATGACTGATTATTCGAATTTTATTTGCTATGTTAAATTGGAATTAATCCTAAATAAGGGTAGCAGTATAAATCACTTAAAAAATATTTCGTACCTTTCAAATGTCAGGGACACCTCACAATACTGGCCGAGTCAGCTGTTGTAGTGGTGCCAATAGCTGCTTGAGAAGAAATATTACCCTTTCTTGCCAACCACACGTCGTAAAATATCCCAAGTACATCTGGTAGGTGATACCACTGCTTCTAGCAATAACTTTGGAAACCAAGTAGGATAAAGTACACAATATTGAAAAAACATGGATTCTATTACGATTAATACTTAAAATGTGTACCGGTTCTTACAGATACAACTTATATAATATTAACAACCAAATAAAATAACAGATCTGCATATATTAAGTGAGATATTAATGGCAGTTTACCTACTACTACTAATAAATATGGATTAAATAACAATGTCAATCTTATTTAAATAATTCAGATAGTTTTGATCCTATAATTGGGTGATTACCTAATTCAAGTGCTAGTGTCTCCCAATGCAGTGATTGCGCGATACTAGCGACTTATACAGCACTGATCACCCAATTAGCGACTAAGATGAGCCGCTCATTGCCATCACCTCTTCTGTCATCTTGGTGTCCCTTTAACGAACGATAAATTCAAATTTAATGTGCTTCGTTTATTGGTCGACAAAATAATTTCATAAAATTGTTTCATTACACTAGGAATATATTTAAACATGAGAACATAAAACCTTTGGAATCAATCTTGCGTGAATTTACAAATGTTATAAGCCGAGTGATGATAATTAAATACTATTTTTGTTGATATTTTTATTTTAATCAATAGGCTACTCTCATTAATATATTTTCAATATAGTTCATGATAAATTACATGGGATAAAGTAATGTAATAAACGTTTGATTAATTGTTATACTTTAAAAAATACATTTCTTCCGATTTAGGTTAATTACAAAAGACAGACTTCAATGTGAGAGAAACATTTAGTCCTCCTTCTCTCTAAATAATTACCCAATAATAGCTATAGTCTTTTTTCTAAGGAAAATAATTAGTTGGGCATTAGGCCGGCAAATGTGTTGTACTCGTGTTTTAATGTGATTAAATGTTTTATAATTTTAGTGTTCAATGTTTTAAACAGTGACGTTTTTGGAAGCCTGATGATGAAGCTTTATATGCTTTGAAATGTACATACCAGTAAGGTAACAGAAGAACTGTTACGACAGAACAAGTTAATATAAACCAGTATTATTTCGAAAATAATTAGTTGCGAGACAGAAAAGCCAAGAATATAAGCAAATGTACAAGAGGAACGTAAATAATTTGTTCTATATTTAATCCTGTGATATAAAACTGTAAATATTTCAAAATAATAGAGTATAACTTGCACATGTTTTAGAATATTTATTTAAAACCATGTGCAAATGTATAGTTAAGTTAAGATTCTCTCATTATGATTCTCAAAAAAATCATGAATCATAATATAAACCCTATTAAAATTACGTTTAAGTTGTAATTTTTATACATTTTAACAAATGTGTGTGTAAAGACTCAATTGCTGGAAAATAAACAAGTTTCGTAATAGGCTACACTTTTCAATAGAGCCTATAACTCCACCACAAAGCCAAATAACTCATCTGCTGTAGAGGTGCCAGTACATAGTGGGAAGAAACATTACTCTCCCTTGCCAACATCCTGTCATAACATATCCTTTCTGTAACCGAAAACCAGTGCCTCTGTCTGCTTGTGACGTATTTTGAACGATACAACATTACTCTACAAGTTTTAGTCCACCCCAATGCCAAATAACTCATCTGTTGTGGATGTGCCAATACCTGCTGGGAAGAAACATTACTCTCCCTTGCCAACACCCTGTCATAACACATATATTCTGCTTCCAACAACCAGTGCCTCTGCCTGCTTTTGACGTGTTTTAAACAACAGTAGAACACATTATAAGTTTTATGTCACCTCAAAGCCAAATAACTCAACCATTGCAGATGTACCATTGTAGTAATGCTGAGATGTAACATTACTCTCCCTTGCCTACTACATGCCATAACACATCTTTTATATATCCGATAACCAGCGCCTCTTTCGATTACGTGCCATCTCGTCCCGGTGCCATTAGGTCCCACAGCAAATTTCCTTGAAAAACCTGCTGTCTCGTCCCGCTCGGGTTTACAGATTATTACATAAGCTAATGAGTAGCATCTCGTCCCAACGACATTTTCACAAGGGTTGAGGGACTACAGGTAGTCGTAGGCCAATGAACCCAGGGGTTTAAACTGGCTCCCTTGCCAGCTGTGGTATTTGACTCCTCTGCTGGTAATCCCTTTCATCCCACCCCTTCTATGTTTGTTTATGTACATTGGA